>PVIR01010420.1:0-47866 GCA_004026965.1 Petromus typicus | reverse complement strand
GGTTCAGGCTGGCCCTGAGCTCAGCCTCCAACTCACATCACAATCCTCCTGCCTCTGCCTCCCGAGTGCTGGGATTACAGGCGTGAGCCACCACGCCCGGCACTGTGGTGTGTGGTACTGGTTGCTGCTGGGTGTGGGTCTCCACACCCAGTATTGTTATGTGGTTACCGGGGAATCGAACCCGGGTCCTTGCACTTGCAAGACAGGCGCCGGAACCACTGAGCTAAATCCCTGGCCCTCTCCGTGGACTTTCTAGTGTCTGCCCACAGCCCCACTGTGCTGGCTCCCCTCGTAGATGTCCATCCTCCTTACACCCCTTTGCATCCATCCTTGCCTGGAATTTGAGTTCTCCTTTCCCGATTGTGGGGTTTCCAGTGTGACCACCTATCTTAGGTGGGTGGTCACCCATCAAAAGCAGAGTCTAATTCAGTTCATTTGGGAAGTGACCCCAGGAAGCTCCAGCAGTGCTGCAGGAAGTGAGAAAAACTGCTGGATCCTAGGGCTCAAATCTGCTGGGGCCAGGAGCTGGGGTATCCATTGCTCATAACTGCTTCCTTAGTGGGGGTGAGGCAGGGCACATACCCTCTGACACTGCCCAGCTTCCTGGTACAGGATCCGTAGAAGCTTAAGCTGGAGACAGGTAGGTTGGAGGGCTCGGAAGGGCAGGGAGGGGAAGGCTGCCAGCTGCATGCACTTCACCACCCATCCGGGCCTCCAGCAGGGCGGCACGGCCTTCTCCTTTGCACCGTCTAAAACGCTTGGCTGGAGACAGCAGCCAGGGGTGGTGCTCTGAGGATGAACTGTAGGGCCAAGTAATGAGAGCGTAGGCCTGGGGCCGCGGTCCAGGGAGGAGGAGGCCGAGCAGACCAGGAGGCTGGTCCGTGGGAGCCCTGCAGGCCCCTTCCCCTAGTCCCATCTCACATCCTCTCACCCTGTCCTGGTGTCGCCTGGTGTGGGGCAGGACATGGACTGGTGCCACTCAGCTTGGGAGGAAGGCGCGCTGGGCGGGACACGCGTAAGGACAGGTGTGTGGACAGGCGTGCGGCTCTTCTTGCTGAGTTTGTCCCCAGCACGGCGGGGTGCTCAGGGCTCGAAGGAAAGTCGGAATGGAGAGCAGTGCCTGGGTCTGTTGGCTCCTGGTTGCCTTTCTTCACTCTAGCTGCCTCTTGTATAAAATAGGGAAATAAATTGTGCTCTTAATTTTCTTCATTCAAATTTTTTATTTTGAAGGAGGTGTAGATCTCGGGGTTGTACAAAGAAGTCTTTATTCAATGTTGTCTCCAGTTTTTCCACTGGTACAGGCAATCCAAATTGGGAAATCAACCCTGGTACAGTTTACAGAACTGATGCGTACGCACTGTGCGTGGCCACCCATGTGCGTGCGTGTAGCAGGCTCATGTTCTCCCTGTTGCTGCTGCCAGGATCCAGTGCTGTCACCCTCAGAACCCGTGTGCTGGCCAGGACAGTACGTTGGCAGCTGGTGACCCACCCAGCCCCCTAGTGAGCGAGGAGAAGCAGCTCACGTGCCACAGGCTTAGGGTCACCGCCCCGTGTTCCCTCGTCGGGGTCCGGGAGGCAGCCTCGTCCTGTCTGGAGTGTGGGGAACAGGGAGAATGCTTGTCTTTCCTCGGGTGCAGCTGAAGTTTAGTCAGGGCTAAAGTTTAGTCAGCTGGGGCTGCTGTGCCAAATACCATAGACTGGGCAGTTTGGACAGTAGACTCGACTGCGGGGTGCCGGACCCCCGCGGCCTTCTCCTAGCCCAGAGGCCTCTCCCTGTGACTGCTCGTGTTCAGGAATGGTGGGAATCACCCCTCTTCTTTATTTATTGAGTGACTGATTGATTGGTAGTGGGGATCAAACTTGGGCCCTTCAGCTTGCAGAACCACTAGTCCTATCACGAGCCCCTGTTTCACCCGGTGCCGCTCAGGTCCCGTCTCCTTATTCCTTCTCATTAGCGTCTGGGACATCAGCATGTGAGTTCAGGAGAGGCACCGTTCCACCCCCGGAAATAGCTTCATATAGCCCATGCCGAATCTGCACTTCCGGCATAGAAGTCAGCAGGTGGCTGGCTAAGAGGCCAAGGCAGCCCTGCCTGCCTGGCTAGCTGTCATCAAATTCCTGGTCTGTTCACCCATGGCGGAGACCCCTCTGGAGTCTAAAGTCCCTTCTGGCTGAGGCTGCAGCTCCTGGGCCTCCTCTTCCATCTTGTTCCCTGTTGACGTGGTGGCCAGTGCCCAAGGGCCCAGTGTACAGGTCCCCAGGCCGGCAGTTCCTGAGGGGGCAGGAGGTTAGAAGTTCTGGGCCCCGCAGTTCTGCCTGGGGCCATCCTGTTTACTTGTAGCTGTGCAAGGGCATATTTGAGATTCCAAGGCCTGATCGTGTGCACAACCCCGGGATATTACAGAAAAACAAGCCTCTTACACAAGCATTTGATTCCATAAGAGATGGACTCTCAGAAGACAGTGCCCCTGCACCCCAGTTAACAGTGGGTCTGGGGACGCAGCCTGGTCCCCTCAACTATTTCTGACATCTTTGGGATCTTGGCAACCTCCCCTTCTCGTCTTTCTCTCCTGGGGCCTCGGGCCAGTTGCCCACGCTGTCCCTTGCCTTCTCCTCCCTCCCTCGTTTCCACAGCTCTATGGGAACAGAGCTCCCCGTGTATCCCCAGTTTGGCGGTATCCAAAATAAGCACAACAGTCCCCTTTGAATGTCTCATTGCTGGTTGAAACAAAAGAGGTGAGCAGAATCCAGTAAATAACCAACAATGGGGTGTTAGAAAATTAGTAGAAATATTAAGTCATACTGTAATTATTCTGGGTCTTATTCCAGCATGAATAAAGGAGATGTTTCTCTCTGTTTTTTTGCTGGGGATAGCATGGAACCCAGGGCCTTGCATATGCTAGGCAAGTGCTCTTTATCTCAAGCCCTTTTTAAGTTTTATTTTGAGACGACATCTCTCGCTGAGTTGCCCAGGCTAAGCTGACTTACAGTCTTTCCACTTCAGCCTCCGGAGCAGCCGGGTCCAGGCATGCACCATGCAGCCCAGCTGGCTCAGGTTGCCCTCGTCCGCCCAAGACGAACTCAGGAGGCGCCAGCCCCACGCCCTGTGTGCAGACCCCACCGCCCAGGCACCCGAGAGCCATTCCTGGCAATAATCGGTGCTTACAAAATGCTTGGGCCTGTGGTGGCTGCCCTGGACAGGCTGGAGGTGGAATGGTGGGCGGCCTGGGGTCATCCCTTGCGAAGGCCTCAGGGAACGGGCCTTCTCTCCGGCCTTTCCCTGCCCTGTGTGCGTTTGTCTTATTCTGAGAAAATTCTTCCTCTCCATAGCTGCACCTTGCAGACCTCCTTGCCAGCAAACCTGAGTGCCACCAGGCTCAGGCCTTTCCTAGGGCAGCGCCCTGGAGCTGGTCCTGAGGCTGTGTTCTTCCCAGGCTTCCCTGTTCCGTTTGTGTGACGTGTGGTCCCCAGTGTGGTTGCTTCCTATTTAGGGACTGAATTTATTCACCACAGCCCATGAGAAGCCAGCTTACTGCCCCCGCCCCATACGGTGCTGCCGTTTCTTCAGATGTCAGGACCGAAGGAAACTCCTTGCCCTGAGCTGTCATCAGAGGACCTGTTGGGCTGGATTGGAGACCATGCGTGGTCCTGTGCACTTGGCCAGCAAGATGGGACCCTATGGTAGCCAGAGGGGGAACACTCACTCCTGGGCAGGGGAGCATGAGGAGGGGAAGGCAATCGGGCAGGCACTGTTCTCAAACCCGGAAGTGGGTGAGTGGTTGGGCGTGCGCTGCTTCCGGGAAAATCGTAATATGATAATACATATTCTTGGACATTTAAAAAACATTTTTTTTCTTGAGACAGGGTTTTGCTTTGTAGTTCAGGCTGGCGCCAAACTCACTATGTAGCCCAGACTAGCCTCGAACTCCTAGCAATTCTCCTGCCTCTGCCTTCAGAGTGCTGGAATTACAGGCGCGAGTCACCACACTCAGCATTGTGGTATGTGGTACCCGGGATTGAACTTGGGACCTTGCGCTTGCCAGGTAGACGTCAGAACCAGCCCAGCCCAGAACCCAGCCTAGAACTTTTTTTTTAAAGAGGGAAAGAGCTGTTGTGTGTGGTTGAGGTTAGTGCAAGCTGAAGTAAGAGTGTCGACATGGGACTTGTGGGGTAGGGAGATGCCATACATTTGCCACAGGAGCCACCACTTTTCCTTCATTCAGGAAAAACTGCACATCCAGGAAAGGGGTGCGACGCAGACTGGGCCTCAGAGTCAGGGCGTTCCACATCAGAGGTGCAAGTGTGTGGCTGCACTGGTGTCAGCTGAGCCCTCGGGCAAGCATCAGCAGGAAAACAGAAGCCAAGAGGCCTGTGCATGTGCCAGGAAGCTTGGCCTGGGCTCAGGCAGTGTCTCCGTGGTACCTCCCCCGCAGCAGATCCAGGGCGTGGCCCCTGGGAGGGTGCTGGGGAGCGCCTGTGAGGCCTGGAGGGCTCCAGCTCTTTCTGCCCCCTGCCCTGTGGGCCGCCAGGACTGGTGGAGGTCCCACCTTCATTAACAATATGCTCCCCCTCCCTGGCTTGGGGACTGGTGGAGAGGGCAGTGCTGGCGACACCTGCTGTCTGGTGCCCAGAGTAGGAGCTGCGCCAACCTCGCAGAGGCAGCCTCTGAGATGACAGAGCAGGAGCCCTACTTTGCCAGTACCTGGTCTCCAAGAGAGTGAGGCGGCGTTCACAGGGTCCACACAGAGAAAAGGGGCAGAAGTGAGCTGTGCCTGGGGTTGTTTACGAGCCCTGAGTAGCCAGTCTCTTCAGTGCAAGCCCAAGAGGGCTTCCGAGTCCCCCGGAGGGAAGGCTGTGGGACAGCCATGGTGTTGAGAAGAGCCAGGCTTCTCATCAGGCACCAGCTTCCCTCAGGGACCACTGTGGCAGTGGAGTCTCTCTCGTGGCCACTTGGGATGGGCTGTTGAGTTAATTACAAAGTCTATGGTACTGAGCTCAGCCTCGAACTCACATCACAGCAATCCTCCTGCCTCTGCCTCCCAAGTGCTGGGACTACAGGCGTGAACCACCATACCTGGCATTGTGGTATGTGGTACTGATTGCTGGTGGGTGTGAGTTTCCACGCCTGGGAATATGGTATGTGGTTACTGGGGATTGAACTCTTGCAGGGCAGGTGCCAGAACCACTGAGCTAAATCCTCGTCCCCAGGAAGTCATTTTTAAAAGGAGTGAAAAATACTGTTTAACCCCCAAATGACAGATGTGTGTCCCAAGCCTTTGGGATGGCACTAGGGCCTTTCTTTGGTGTGGAGCTGCAAATCTGGAATTCTCTGTCCTTTTTTCATTACGTGGGCCACATCTATACTGCTCACGGGCTGAAGTTCCAGTTTGACTTCCTTAGAAATAAAGCCAGAATCGAGCCACTTATGATATAATTTGAGTATAGAACTTTTGTTTCTCTAATGGTAGGAGGGAAGACCCCAGTCCTTTTTCATTTTTCATTGATGCAGGGTCTTGCTGATCTCTTGAGCTGCCCAGGCCGGGCTTGCATTTGTGACCCTCCTGCAGTAGCCTCCGAGAGTACACTGTCACACCCAGCTGTCTTCTAGAGTTTCTTAGACTTCTCCAAATACACTTTATTCAAGAGCACATTTTTTGAAGCCCACTATCTTGTTTCTTTGAACTATCTCCATGATTGTCACAGATACAGGGTTTTGCACTTGCTTCATTTTGTAATGTTGAAGTAAATTTCCTGTCAGCAAGATCCCTGGTAGAGATGGTCAGGAGACTTGCAGGGTGGTGTCCCTGGCAGAGGCCCAGCCACTGCCGTGAGAATCCAGGCACATGGTTCAAGGTGTGCTGCGGACGCTGCAGGGCAGGTGGCTCTGTCAGTGTGTGGTGCTGCTTGCTTTCTGTGAGCAGCAGCCCTCTCCAGGTGTGGCGGTTCCTGTCCCCACAGCACCTGTGCAGAGGGTCACCTCCCTCCCAGGAACCCACCAAGTGTCCAGGAAGCGCGGTATTGTTCACTTGGCACATTCTGAAAACTTTCTGTCAGCAGGAAGCCCTTTCTGTCTCTGATGGGTCTTTCTGACAAAAATCAAAGGAATCCGGGTTTTGATTAACTTGTTTTTTAGGTGGAATTATGTTTGTTTTGGAACCAGATACATGTGAATCAGGAGTGCCGACGCCTCCTAGTCTCTGGAAACTGAATGAGTAGAGCGGGCGCACAACTCACCCAGCATGTGAGGCTTTGCAAGAACTGCGTGCGGTGTGCGGTGTGCGCTGCGGAAGGAAATGAGGATTGGGCTCAGCCCTGTTTTCCTAAGGGCTTGGTTTACAGGGCTCCTTGGAGTTTTCTGCCATAGCCAGGGAGGTGGCAGGGACTGGAGTCTGCCTGCAGCAGGGCACACTGGCACTGCTATGGAGAAGGAGCGGGACTTGCCATTGGTGCCCACCCAGAGGAGCCTCCTCTTTCCGGGAATGAGCGAGTTACACCAGACCCGGGCCTCTGCGCACACAACCTGGTCGTGGACCCCCCACTGGGGCCCTCTCCACCTCGGTCTCCAGATCTTGCCAGGGCCATGGTTGTGTCTGCATTCTACCTTTGAGCAAACAGAAGAGAAATAATTTGCTCACAGCAACAAACTTGTACACAGGGAACTTTATACTTCAAAGAGAAAAGTGAAAGCAAAGTCCAGCAACTCATCCAAGGGCCCACAATTCAGCGCAGAGCCAGAGCCCTCCAAAGGAGGTTCTTGGAATTAAAAACCGGATCTCATGCTGAACTGTGTCCATGCCGTTTTTTGTTTTGTTTTTTTTTTTAAGGTTTTTTGAGACAGGGTCTCGCTTTTGTGGTTCAGGCTGGCCCTGAGCTCAGCCTCAAACTCACATCACAGCAATCCTCCTGCCTCTGCCTCCCAAGTGCTGGGACTACAGGCGTGAGCCACCACGCCCGGCACTATGCCGTTTTTATTTTTGAGACTGGATCTCTCAGTTGCCTAGGCCAGCTTGAAAGTTGATTCTCTTTCCTCAGGCTTCTAGTACCAAGAGTTTATAAATGTGTACCTGTCACGCCTGGCCAAAACCAGAATTTGAGCTCCAGTTTTTAATTCTGAAGTCCCGCTCCCTCTCCGCCCTCCCTCCGGTCTTCTCCGTCTCCTGCATTGGAATCAGGCCCTGGGCATTGTTAGAGTAGAAGCAGTAGCTGCATGCTGTGAGTTAGGTGGACAGCGGATCTGGCAGTGGCCACAGAAATACCCTGCTGGGACCATAGTCATTGCATCGTGTCTGATGTCTGGGCTGGACTGGGGTGTCCAGGAGAAGGAACTGGCCACCAGTGGGCAGCTGTGTGCGGCTTGGCTTCTGATATTGTTGACCAAAAGTGCTTTCCAAGGAGTGGCCTTGCCCCAGGCACCAGAGCCAGGTAAAGGTGGCCAGCCACCTAAAGCAGAGAAGGGTGACCCGGCCAGCTCCCACCTCCCCGTCACTCCGTCCGTGCTCTGAGGATGGAGCCCATTACGGACTTTCATGAACTAAGTATCTCGTGTGCTGTGCACCGCACCGGAACGACTCCCTGATGCAGGATCACTGTCTTGTGAGTCTGATGAACGCGAGTGGGTTTCCCAGGCCCTCCTCCTCCCTGGGAGTGCTGGTAATTGAGTGTCCGACTGCCAAGGCTGGAGCTAGCTGCTTCCCAACAGAGAGCCGTTAGCGCAGCACGGGAGCGACGGCCCTGGCCAGGACGCCAGTGGTGGGAGACCTGGGGGTCGGGGCTGCATCCCTATCTCTCTGTTCCCTTGGCCTGTCAGGCATGTCTTTGCTTGTTAGCGTAATTTGCAGAATTTGCTATAGATGAGACTAAAACCTCTGTCAATTCTACAGTTTATTCTTTTCTAAGAGACTTGATTCCGAAACAGGTTTTTCTCCAGAATCCTGAGTTTTTGAAGTATAGAAAACTTTAGTGAACGACCGTGTGTCCACAAAGTAGATATGAACTCAGTGACTCCACTTTGCTGTGCTGTCCTCATCCCGTCCGTCCAGCTGCCCACTTAGGAATCCATGTCATTTTTTGGCGCATTTCAGAGTAAGTTGTGGATGTGGGTACATTTCATCCCTATGCACTCTTGAGTGTGTCATTAGCTAGAGATCAGTATTTGTAGGAGAATAAAAGAGGTAAAATTCATACAGCATAATGCGTAACTTCTCTGCCACTTTGTGGGCTTGACATATACAAACGTTTGTATAATCCCGATTTGCATCCAGGCGCGGAAGGTGACCGTCCCCGAGAGTCTTCTGGGACCTTCCCGGTCAGTGGCGCCGGCTTCTCCCCACACCCACCATCCTGGTCTCTTTCCCACTGTCAGTTTTGCCTGTTCAGAACATCTCACGAGCCAGTGCGGCTTGTACTCCTGTCAGTGTTATCTGAAAGATACTCATGTTCAGACTGAAGGCCAGGATGACTTCCTGTTTCCCCAGCCAGAGATAATTACTAGGAGCAGCAGCTGCTGTATGTCTCCGGGCAGGGGGGGCCTGACCGTGTGTTTGTGTCAAGCATGTTACCTTCAGTGCTGCGCCTGTGATTCACTCGGTGCTTCCACGGCCCTGAGATGAGGCCTTTCCTGGCGGATGTGGATGCTCAATTCTGACTGCTTCTGTTCATAGCCACAGAGAATGAGCGGGCTTTGGAATGAAATTCAGACTGAAAGAGCTGGGCGAAGGGAAGGCCCCGGGAGCTCAGGGTGCTATGGCAGCCCCTGCTGCGGCTCCCAGGTCTGCGCCTCTTCCCCCGCTCCCTCCCCGCTCCCTCCCCGCTCCAGGGTGGAAAGTGAATTGCGTAAACTGGACTAGAATCCAAATACATAAGTCTCATTAATCTTTCAGTCTTGTCCCATTTCCAGCACCTGGTACATGACCTGAGGTTACGTGGCAAGCAATAATAGTGAGTTGAGATCTGGGCCTCCCTACCCCTCTTCTCTCAGCAGGTTTTGGGGGCTGAGGTAAGGCTGCCTTCAGTGGAGGTCACTGCGGTCTTAGAGGTCAGTGGTGTTAGAGGTCAATGGCAGCGTTCACTTCTGTGCAGTTCCCTGCATACTCGTTTCCTGTTCCTTAGGTTTGGCCTCCAGCCTCGACCTGGGGATTGGGAGAGGCCTTCCAGTGCCTGTGACCTCAGAGTATGCTTAGGGACCCTAGAGTTGCAGGAAAGATGAGAGTTGGGTGGAGAAGCCAGAGTGCCCTTGCTTCTGTCCCTCAGGGTCCCCAGAGAGGGCTGCCTGGCTTTTCACTTCCTTTCTCTCCCTCACTTGTCTCTGTTTGCGTTTCTGTCTTTCGCGATGACCTTCACACTGACTTACATTTCCTAGCCTTTTTGTATTTTTTATTTTGAGATAAGGTCTTCCTAAGTCACTAAGTTGCCTAGGTTGAGCTCAAACTTGTGATCCTCCTGCCTCTACCTCCCAGTGTTGGGATTATGGGGGTGCACCACTGCGCCTGGCTGAGGGCAGGCTTTCACGTGAGCTGGCTTCGTTGGTTGACACAACAGCTCTGTCCTGTCTTAGCCTGCTAGAAGAAGGGAGACTGAGCAGGATGTGACAGCAGGAAGATGATCGGGCTGAGGGGGTAAAACAATGAGTATGGCAGTGGGCTGCAGCTAGCAGGCTGCTGTGTCGTCTCCTCCCCCGCCTGCCCTGCCACCCTTTCCTAACATAGCTGACAAGGTTAGGACATGGTGGCAAGTCGTTTGGTTCATCCTTGTCTTTCCTAAGGGCTCCTGCAGTTCAGCCTCGGAGGAGACAAAAATATCAACCCAGAAGACCCTAGTCCGTGACCCTGTCCAGATGAGGACGTGAAGCCCACGACAGGCCGAGCGCTGGCCGCTGCGGGCAGGCAGGAGACAGCGAGGCAGTGACCCCAGCTCCGGGCCGGGAGCGCAGCCGTCTGCAGTCTGCAGGGCCCCATGTGGCCTCAGAGCTGAGGGTGGCATCACAGCAGGCCTGGCACGGCCGGCTGGGTCCCTCAGCTGTGTTCTTGGTGGTATCCATGAGCGGCCATCAGGCCTGGGGGGGCAGCACTCAGTGTCTCCACAGCAGAGCTGATTGGCTGCCCAGGAGCCCTGCCAGAAGAGAGGGCAATACCACCTGTCAGCCGGCGCCAGCCATGGCTCCAGGCTCCTCACCTGGAAGTGGGCAGACAGGGCATGGTGGCCTGCTAGGAGTTGTGGAGTTTAACGATGCAAGACTCCAGGCCAGCCCCAAAGCTGGTGTGGGCTGCCCATCCCCTCCTGCTCTTCAGTGTCAGAGGGGTCAGTGGGTTAGTGCCCAGCTGCCAGCATCGCTGGGCACCTGGGACGGAGCTCGGGAGAAGTCATGGGGGGAGGGCAGGAGCGCAGCCTCTCGTGTTCCCATTGGCACAGGGGAAAGGAGGCGCGCGTAGTGCCTTCCGGTCCTCCCTCCAGGGCTGCAACTCCTGCTACCCCGCATCCGGTTCCGAGGGGGAACCCCGAGTAATGGCTGCCGCGTACTTCGGCCTCCTGGACGGGAAGCTCCCACTGGGACTGCCTGTGCCTCACTCGCTGCCCAGCGACGGAGTCTGTGAAAACCTGAGGGGGTTGCCCCCCCAGTGCCCGGCAGCAGGGAGTGGCCGGCAGCCAGGTGGCAGAGGGCAGGTCCTGCTTTCCTCAGGGAGCCCCGCCAGTCCCCGAGCAGCAGCATCTCTAGTGTCCATTTTGGCTTTAGTTTTCAGCCATATGAGGCATATGTTTCATACAACCCTAGTAGGAAAAAAAAAAAAGACAGAATCATCCTGACTACTTCCTGAAAATGGCACATTTCCCTGGATTTGTTAAATACAAGAGGCCATTACAGGCTGGTTATAGTGACATGAGCCTGTCATCCCAGCACTGGGGACGCTGAGGCAGCAGGATCACCACAAGTTTGAGGACAGCCTGGACTGTGTAGCAAGACCCTGTCTCAAAAACAAAGTCCATTATGAGAGACTTCAGGGCCTTGTCTTAAGCAGCCAAATACATTTTCTCTCGTGGTTCATGAGAAGTGGATAATCAAAGCATGGCTGTTTCTCAAACAGTGTCACTTCTCCAAATGGGAGGAAAGGAGCGCAGTAGGCTGTGCCCTTCGTCCCACCCCACTGCCTTCTCTCCCCCCGGGTGAGCACTGCTGGGAGGGCAGTCCGACGGGAATCGCGGCCTCCGTGCTGAGCTGAGTGCAGCTCCGCGTGGCGTCTGCTGTCTGGAGCTGGGCAGTCGCTGGGAGGTGGAGAGTCCGGGTGGGGCGAGGAGACTGGAGCCCTGGTTCCTGTGTCTCCACAGGCCGAGCCCAGCAATCGGTGGTGGTGGCCATCCAGGGCCACCCACAGGACCCCTTGCCGGACCCCTCCGGACTGGAGTTTCCACAACCAGAGCTGCCAGGGAAGGGCTCGATGCAAGGCCTTGGTGCACTGAACCACGGTCTTCTGAGCTGAAGTGAGCTGAGCAGTTCACAGAATAGCAAAACACACTTCCTAGGCGGGCAGAGCCACTCTGGTGATGCCCATTAGCATCTCCCAACGGAGCTTCGAGCCCGGGTACCGGAAGCTCCCAGGGGCTGGTCAAGGAAACGTGGGCTCCGGCTGGCTTGTCAGAGGGGAACTTGGGCGACTTTGGAGATAGACAGGACAGAGCAGGGCATCCCCCTCTGCACACCGTGATTTCAGAGAACCCTCTGGCAGGATCTCAGGAATCTCAGGAGAGTGGGAGATGACTGAACGGCCCAGGGCTTGGGTCGAGTGGTCCCAAGATAGTGAAATGTGTCATGTAGACGACTTGACTTTATCTCACCCTTCACCTCCAGTTCAGGTCTTTCCACCCCTGGCGCTCTGCATGGCCTTGGGAAAACAGCTTTCCTACTGCTGGTCTGTGTAATTGGAAACTGCGCATTCATTCGTTCATTCAGTGGGCCGCTTATTTACCATGTGCCAGGCCCAGGACAGCTGGCTTCTGTCCTGCCGGTGACTGACATGGTGATTCTCCCCCCCACACACACCTTGCAGCATAGAGGAGGCTCGGAGGGTAGGGCCAGCCCTCCTCCCGGTACAGCAAAAGTCCTCTCATCTGAACACCCTACTTTCTCTATAGCTGTCTTTGAAAAAGAAAAAGGCACTTGGCACGTGCCTGCTCTTTGGTGCAGCTCTGAGGCTGCATATCAGGCTTCGGGATCTGGCTAAGGTGTGTCATGACGGTGGTACAGGGTCGACTGAGCAGCAAGGCAGCAGCTTGGCCCAGAACAAAGCGGTCTCAGCACCCCTGAGCCTTCCCAGTAGAAGAGGAATGATCCTAGGACACAGGGGTGCCGCCATGTTGCTGTTAACAGCATAGGCTTAAGTCTGTAAAAGCAGATGTGAACCGGCACACTACCTTCTCAGGTGGCTGATGTATTTGGCAGGCAACCCGCTTCAGGCAGCCATAAGCAGAATCACGCGTGGCATGCACTGAGATTCTGTGACCAGCTGCCAGTTCTGGAAAAAGGCACAGGACTTGTCCTGCAGACACTTTACCTGGGCAGAGGCGTCTCCAGAGCTGTGTGTGTTGCAGCACTGTTCCCGATGGGAAAGGCTGAAAAACAATCTCTTACCTGTTGGGGCACTGGTTGTGTGCCCAAATTTAGTAGCTCATCTATTTTTAAAAGTATTTTTTCTGAACTTTGGAAAGAACTCCAAATTGTGGCATGAAATGGAAAAGTCAAGGCTCTGGGCAGCCCATCCGATGTCTGTCCGTGTGGGCTGTGTGGGGCCCGCTGCTGCCGTGCCTGTATTTGGGTGGGACCCGAGGTGGGTGAGAACTGATGACACTGGCTGTCTCCAGAGAAGGACTAGGGGGCAAAGTGAGGAGGGACACTGTTGTCTGAAAAACCTTGAATACCTCTTGTATTTTGAACAATAGATAACTAAAACTATTTGTTGGAGTTAATCAGCTGGGGCATGATTCAGTGGTACATCTCCTGGCTGCTGTGCAGGAGGCCCTGGGTTTGATGCCAGCACTGAAGAAAATTTAGATTTGACCCAGCTGTGTGTGGAGAGGACAGCAGGGGTGGCCAGCAGGCCAGCCTCTCTGGAGCAGAGCCCTCAGGCCCTGGCTGGCTGCTCTGTCCGAATCTTCCTCCCCACGCCCGGGAGGCTGCAGTACTGCTTGTCTGCCAGGGTCGTTGGCTTGTGCAGCACCTAAGACGGGTAGAGCCAAAGAGAGGGTGCACGGGGCATTTTCCTTGGGGCAGTGCCACCCGCTCTGGGTGCCCTCCCCACTGCTGCCTGTGTCTGGGCACCTGGTGCTAGGAAGCAGAGCGGCCTCAGGTGGCTCGAGGCTGTTGTGTCTGCCGTGGTTTGCTGAGATCGGGTGGAGTTTGCAGTCCGTGGACATTGAGGCAGCGGCCATCTCAGTGGCTGGAGGAAAATACTGCTGGGCTTCTGTGCCAGCCACCAGACGTGCCTCTGCGCCTGCCAGCTGGGGCTGCTGCAGAGCTGTGTCTTCAACCACTGGACTTGGGTCCTCACTTGCACTTAGAGGAAAAGCATCCAAGCCCTGGTACAAAAGGTCCTCTTGGAAAACGCAGGGAATGAGCTCATTATCACTTGGCCCAAGCTGGGGGCGGGGAGGAGAAGGCAGCTCCTCCCTGCGGCCTGGTCCTGCTTTGGCCAGGTTTCCTGGGGTCGGGGGCTTGGATCTGGCCCAGGGCGACCAGAGCCAGATGGCGGGGCCAGGTGGTCCACGCCCGGGACAACGCTGGGGTACTTGGCTCCTCGGGACTGGCTACGGTGGGGGGAAGGACAAGTGTCGGTGCCTCTTATCCCTGAAGCGCAGAGCTCAGTGCAGGACGGTGGCCGCTAAGGTCACCTGGGTGCAGGTGCCCTGGCAGTTGATACCTGCTCACCAGTTACTGGGCACAGCTCTAGGTACCTGGGTGCAGCACAGAGCAGAGCTGGCAGCCTTGGCCCTCAGGCCATTTCTGCTCCCACATAGGTCAGGCCTGGCCCGCGATGTGCCAGCCGGAGTGGCGCACAAATGCCCCGAGAGGGAGGCTCCGCGGTACTCCAGCCCTGACGCACTCCTGTCAGAGCTGGGTGCTGAGCAGTGGAGAGTTAGGGTCCCTTACAGGGTGCAGCTGTACCAGCAGGGCAGCCCGACGGCACTGACAGTGAGCTGGTGATGCCGACCCAAGCCTGACGCTTCTCTTTCTCCATTTCAGATTGAGAAGATCATGAGCTCAATTGGAGAAGGGATCGACTTTTCTCAGGAGCAGCAGAGGATCTCAGGTACTGGCCTCTTTCTTGTCTTCTTACTTATTTTTTTTTTTTTTGGCAGTACCAGGGATAAAACTCATGACCTTGTGCCTCACAGCAGGCTGTGGCACCACTAAGCTACATCCCCAGCCCCCCAAGCTCTGGCTGTTTCACTCAGGCTTCCTGGGGCGCACGTGGCTGTACAGCTGCACTGCTGTGTGTGCACATCCAAGAGCTAAGGCCGGTGCTGTCCACGCCACGGCTCCCTCTGAGCAAGTTAAATTGGGGACCGTCTAGGAAGAAAACTCTTAATGAGCGGCCAGCACCTGCTAGTCATGCTTATAAATGTGGGCTTTGTCCCTCAGACCAGACGGAGGCCTCTGCATTGGTCTCCCTAGGTCCCCAGGGTGGCAGCCGGGTGCCCTGTGGCCTCAGCCTGGAGGGGGCGAGGTCCCTCCTCCTGGTGCTTTCACTACCTTGTGTGCCAGCCCTGCTGCTGTGGTCATTCATGTCTGAGCCCTCGGGGTGGGGGGTCCATCTCTGCTTGCTGTGTGTGGAATGGCCCTCCCCGAGCCCTGGAGACAGGGCCTGGTGACAGGGCTGTCCTGTCTTCTCTCTGGGGAAGAGATGGTCGTAGAGCACCTCTCAGAGCATCTGCCCAGAGTCCCAGCACCCGGGCTGCCCCCACTCAGCTGTCCGCACTGATACACCTGCTTCATCCGGGACACACCTGGCAGCCTCAGGCGGCACCTCCAGGTCCTTCATGCGTTACTGCGGCCTGGAGGGACGCTGCTGGGTGGGCAGGGTGTGCACATCTGGGAGAAAGAGACTCTGAGGCCGGAGCCCTAGTCCTGGGTTTGGGTCCAGCTCTGGATGCATCCGTGCAGCTCCTGGCGGGTCACATCTCAGTGAACGCAGCCCGGCACCTGTAGCACTTAATGATAATACCAACCTCACTGGCCATGGCAAACGAGAAGAGCCTCACGGTAGGAAGCAGCTTCGTCCGTGTTTGTCTAGAAGTCATCGCGTGCACGTCAACCAACCTAGCGAACAAGAGCCTGCCCCTGCTCAGCCCTGCCCCCAGCCTCTCGGTCTCGCTCCCGAGCGGTGCTGCCTCCACGCCTCGTTTCCCTGGGTTCTGGCAGAGTGGCTGGGGACATAGTCTTCCAGGCCGGGGTGAGGCTGCAGTCCAGGAGCCAGCTCCTCTGCTGGGAGTTTGGGACTTGCTTCTGGGCAGTGGCGATGGTGCTGGGCTTGAGTTCGCAGGCTCTCCTGAGTGCTGGTGTTGGGAGAGATGTTTAGGACCAAGCAGGGCCACTTTCAGAGCTGTGTGCTGGGGAGTCAGCAGTTCAGTGAGGGCCCCTTCTGCTTTGCTGGCCCTGGATGTCCAGGGAACAGGACGGAGGTACCTGCATGTGCTTGAGCGCTCAGACTCTGGAGAGACCACCGTGCTTGGATGTGGGCCGTCTGGAGATGCGGCTCCCGGGAAGAGCTGCTGCCTGGGCCCATCTGTCTGTCCTTGTCCTTGTGTACCCATGGGAGTGGCGAGAGGGGTTCTGTGTGGATGTCTGGGCCCCCACGTGAGCACTTGTCTTGCTGAGCTGCCCTAGCACCCCAGCGGCAGAGGGCCTCCACCAGGTATGTGCAGGCAGAGCCCACCCTGTGGTGTCTGCACCGATGCCAGGCTGAGGAGCATGAGGGGCCCGGAGAGCACGTGTTGGCTGCCCAGACCACGTGGTCAGTGCACAGGTCCAGTTGTCCTTGGTCTTGGACTTGAGGAGCGACCAGAGTCCTGGCTGCAGTGAGGAGGTGTGGGCCCTCCCTGTGCAGCTAGTGATGTTACATGGTGTGGCCAGCTCTGCAGGCCCCGGGACCCACACGAGAGCAGGTTACCTGAGACCCAGGCAGTTCGCAGCTGACCCATCCGTCCTCAGCCACGGAGCTGGGAGAGTGAGTTGCCCACCCGCCCAGCCACCGGCTGCTTTCCAACAGAGGCCTGCTCTGTCAAGTGGAAGAGGGCTGCTTGGTGCTCACCAGCTTTCGCCATCGAGTGGCTGTGGAACACAGGACCCAGGGCCTGCTCTGTCTGGGCACAGGGCCCCACTCTGGCAGTACCCGGAGGTCCTCCTGGTATTTGAGGCTGGCGTGTGCTCCCTGGTCCCTGTCTACAGTACGGAGCTGGCCTGGTCCCGTCAGGCTGTCCCAGTCTCCTGCTTCCTCCAGACAGAGCTCCTACCCTGGGCGTGGCTGTGCTCCCGAGCCACAGAGAAGGGCGTCCTGCCACTGCTGGCGGACACACCTGAGGGGCAACAAGTACAGCAGCTTTGTCTGGTTTTGTGATGAGAAGCCCAGTCCTCCCAGAAGTGGGTGTTGGAGTTCAGACCTGCGGGTGTGCCTCTGTCCCCTCCCCTGCCTGTACTAGAAACTGTTAGCAAAAGCCTTGGGAAGGCCCCTTCCGTTCCTGCTCCGTGGTTTCCAGCCCCTTGAGCCCGGGTGAAGGGTCCCACTGCCCCCTTTATACAAGCTTTGTATGGCTGGGAAATCTGTCATCTCTGCTGGAGGCTGCCGCTGCTGTCTCCTCCTCCCTCAGCAGGGGCAGCAGAGGCTTTGTGATGGCTCCAGTGTCCGATCCCTGATGTATTTTCTTGAGTGTGGAAGGGGGAGGGTGGGCCGGGGGAAGGGGAGGGCCAGACACCGGGAGAGTGAGCGAAGACCGTGGAGCCGGCAGCTGGCAGCGTGGAGCCCAGGAGCTTCAGACAAAGCATTCCGCTGCGGTTCCCAAGCCACACGTCACCGGCAGCCGGCAGGACCTCAGCGCCCGGCCCGGGGATTACAGCAGGAATGAATCAGCATCCAGGACAGCCGGACCTCAGGGGTGTTGGAGAGCCCACTGCTTAGCTCCCTGGAGCGGCTTCCCCACGCCAGGGCGGAGGCCCGGGGAGCGCCCCGCCTCACCACTGCCTCCTCGGACACCACTGCAGCCACATCCGGAGGCCACCCAGGTCCTTGACCGCCAGCTGTTCTGCACAGACAGAGGACAGGGCAGAGGCTGCCACAGTTGGTCGCCAGGGTCTCAGACAGCCAAGCAAGTTGCCATTGTCCTGCGCTGAAGGGCAGAGAGTGCCTAGGTGGCAGGATGACTCTCCGTGTCAGGAGTCCGCTGGAGGTGATGTCTTTGTAGCTGGTTCCTCTTTTTCCTCCCTTTTCTCTTTTCCTCGTTTTACCTCTTGTCTGTGAGAACGGAGTAGATGGGAGTTAAGGCTTTTAGCTCCAAACAAATAGGGGCCGCCAGCAAGGGCTGACTTCATCCACCTGCATGCCCACGGTCCCTGTCCTGACCAAGGACAGGCACGCAGCGAATTCCTATCCTGGTCTGCAGAGGAGGCCGTGGAGGTCCGGAGACCCTGGAGGACAGATGTGTCTGTATCACCCAGCTGGAGAGAGAGCAGCACAGCGTGAATGGACTTAAGGCGCCCGCGCGCAGCCGACTGAGATCCCTCCTTTCTCTCTCCGTCTGGTGGGGTTTTGTCTTGTCTTTGGAGGAAGATGAAAGCCAGCCCAACCCGGGGAGGCAGCTCTCCAGCCGGGGCCCTGGTCCCGAAGACGCCCCACTCGCTGGCTCCCCGAGTCTAGCGTGGACCGGCCCTGGCCCCGCTGGCTGTACCCCGAGGCCGGCGATGCTGCCGCCCTAGCGGAGTCACGCCTGAGCCCCTGAGCGCAGAGAGCGGGGGCCATGGTTTGCCTGTTCCGGGACTGCTGGGGGAAAACAAGTAAAAGTTTCTTTCCTGCCCCTGCCGTGTTCTGTGCTGCTTGCGTTGCATGTGCCGGCTCCCCGTGAACAGCTGCGCCGCTTCCTACCCGGCCCTCGCTGTGCCTGTGTCCCTCAGCTGCATGAAGATGGGGGCTCTCTCCTGACCAGCTTACGCTGCAAGGTCGCAGGACTTGTTCCTCGTCATACCCTGCGGGGGTCGGAAGTTGCATGGAGGAGCGGAGCGCCAGGCTTGCAGGCTCTCGGAGCACCTCAGGCCCTGTGGGGACCGCCTTTCTGCAGCGCCTGCCTCTGTGTGACTGCTGAGGAGTGGACCCAGAGACTGGGGGGGCCAGGGCGTGAGTGGGCGCGACCGCCCCACAGGGGTGGCTGTGTGCAGCCAGGCCGCCTGACCTTGGCCTGCGCACGGACAAGGAGCCGCGCGTGCTGCTCCTGGTCTCTTGTACATAGTTTGGCTGCTTTATGGTAATGACGATGATGTGGCAGTGCCATCTGTCTTCCTCTGAGTGCCGCTGCTACCGCCTTAATGGTTTTTCCCTTTTCAAGCGTCTGCCGATTCCTCTCTCGTCAGGTTCACGGACGCTGGAGCAGAGCGTCGGGGAGTGGCTGGAGTCGCTCGGGCTGCAGCAGTATGAGAGCAAGTTGCTTCTGAATGGCTTTGACGATGTCCGCTTCCTGGTGAGTGTCCAGGGCCAGCACCGGGTCCCGGTCCTGCTGGAGCTGACACAGTATGTAGACCTGCCACCCAAGGAAGAGTTGACGGGCGCCCAGGGAAGCCAGCAGAGGGTCTTGTGCCTTCTCGGGAGGGTCCCTGTGTGGACTTCTCACCTCACTCAGACCTCGGAGCACATGCTGGGCGTGAGGCTTCCAGACCAGCCCATTCTGAGCCGAACCCTGAAGTTCGGGGAAGGCACAGCCAGTGTGGTGACTCCACGTCCCATCTCTGAGATGCCAGGAGTTCTTCCTGAACCTTGCTGGCAGTGAACAGTCACTGAAGTAGGGGTGCCCATGGTAGAGGCCGGGGCGGCATGGTCCGCGTGCCTACGGGCAGAGCTCAGGGGGTTCGGAGCAGGAAGCCAGCGAGGGCTGTGTTACCTGAAGTGGACCAGAGCAGGGCGCCATCCCCGGCCCCCTCCCGGAGGCCTGCTGGGGTGCCCTCGTGGGTCAGACTGCGGCAGCGCAGCCCGGTGTCAGGCCAGGCTGAGGGTCCCTGTTGCAGGCTGTGGACAACAGCGCGTCCTGGTGCTCCGTGTGGGACATGCCGTCCTCTGAGCCGTGTGGCGCCGCCCAGTGGCCTCCGGCAGCCCGGGGTCATACAGATGTTTTCACCCCATCTGTCCCACAAGAGAAGTGAGGTGTAGCAGTGACACGGTTCTCCTGGGCCGGGCTCCTGCTCCGTCACCGGGTCACACCGCCCTTCCAAGTGGGCCCAGGCGTTGGGTGGAACACTCACCACCACGATCGCCTTCTGGCATGAGTTTCCTGGGAAACTGGGTTTGGGGTGGACCTGGCATACCCCGTGGCCTGGTATCAGGGAGGCCTGTCCCTTGCTGTCCCTGTGCCTGGAGCACAGACCACCGCTCTTGAGGCCAGTGGCAGCATCCGCCCTGGGCCCTGTTGCCCTGCTCCTCCGTGAGTTGTGCCTCTGTGAATGGGCTGGGCTTGCTGCCTGCCTGCATGGCTGCCTGGGACTCCGACCCCAGAGCCTGCTCACTTCCCAAGTCAGCGCCGGCACAGTCGTCTTGCAGCTCTTACACACGTTTTAAAATAGCGGTTTCTTTTTCTTTCTTACAAAAAATATATTTGTGGTTCTTGTACCTAAATCCTGACTCAGAGCTGAGGGGGACGGCACACCGCCGCAGAGGCAGGCCGAGCCCGTGAGCAGGGAGGGCGCATCTGGTGGCAAAGCCTCGCCCCTTGCACATGGCATCGGTCCCTCCTGGCAGCTGTGGTCTGCGCTCCTGTGGTGCGGTTTGGTGCCCCTCGGTTCTGAGGTGCCTGGAGACACTGTCCCCAACGCAGAGCAGCTTCGGTGTGCTGAGAACTTCTGCTCAGGGCTGCTGAAATTCCCTGTGACAGCACCGGTGTGCTTGTGTTGCGTAGCCCGGTGTGATGGTGAAGTGACTTGAATGTCCTGTGTAGTATCTTCCGCCTCTCAGATAACCTCAGCCACTTTCCAGTGACAGGATTCACCCGTCACCAAGAAGTTGCCCCAAATCTGTTCGTTCGTTCATTCATTTGTTCCTTGTATTATACTGGTTGACTTTTTAGTTGCTTGCTTTGAGACAGTCTCACTATGTTGTCCAGGCTGTTCTCAAACTCCTAGGCTCAAGCGATCCTCCTGCCTCAGCCTCCTGAGTCACTAGCTGAGACTACAGGTGTGCTGTGGCGCCCAGCTGTGCCGATTTGGAGCATCTGTTCCACTGAGTCAGAATTGTTTCATTATGGCTTCTGTCCTTTTGCATTAGGTTTGCCTTTGGGGCCACAGAGATGGTTTAGGTCCTGTGGAAACTTGAGGGCCGCCGTCCTGGCATCCTGGGCCCATCTGTCTGAGGTCAGCGATGCCTGGCTCTTAACTGTGCCACTGTGATGTGACGGCTGAACTTGGCAAAGAGCTGCGTGGTTCAGCCTTCAACAGTGGGAGGGCTGGGTTTGGCCTACAGAGCCCAGACCAGAGCCCATACTAGGGCAGCAGAACTTGTCCACAGGAAGTGGGCTTTCTTGGGAGAAAGGCAGGCAGGCAGGCAGGCGCGGAGCTGCAGGGAGGGGCTGACCCGCGGGTGGTGGCTGTGTAGCTGGGGCCTGGGCGCCACCGTAACCCCTCCGCTGAGATGCCGGTACACATGGTACCAGCCCTGGGGCTGCGTGTTGAGATCTGGGACGCGGTGCTGTCGGCGATGCCTGGCGTGGGCACATTCACCTAGTAACGGGCAGGACGAGAAGTTCTGCAGTGTGCTCCTGACTTGGCGTGAAGCACACGGCCTGCGCGGGAGGTGCAGGGAGCCAGCAGGCGGTTTGGGGCTTCCTCCCTGGCGGGCTTCCCTCTACTTTCTGGAGTGAGATTTTCTCCTTCGCCTGCTATGAATGGGTGTGAAACCAGAGCAGCAAATAACGGAGGTTGGGGCCCGGCCGGGAAAACAGAGCCCATAAAGCAGTAAAAATCACACAGCAGCCGAGTGTTGGGCCCAGGAGCAGGAGCAGGGGCAGGGGCAGCGGCAGCAGCGCAGGGCCACGGGCCAGCCAAGCCCGGACCGGAGCGTGGAGGGGCGGCAGCAGGAAATGGGGATGGCCCTGCGCAGGTGCAGGACGGCCCAGAGCAGAGTGGCCCTGCTTCTCCGCCGCAGCAGGAGGCGCCACCCCTCCCGCACTTCCTCAGGCTCTGCCGCCCTCGTCCTCGCATCCCAGACTTGAGCTCCTCGTGACCCTGCAGCCGGAAAACTCCCCAGCCAGGTCCTGTGGTCCTTTCTTCTTCCTGTTCTCAGGTTGGTTCCTTGCTCTGCCCTCTCTGTCATGTCCGTGGCCGTGGAGCCGGGGTCCTGGTGCCCTCCCCGGCCTCCATGCCCCTCCCAGGTCCTAGGCCTGTACCAGCTTAAGCCAAGGTGCTGTCCAATGCTGTCCTCTCCGCTGGCTGGGGTCACCAGCTCTCTGCATTGCACAACAGGAGCCAGCTGCTGTGTTGGGCTTCTCTGCGCGGCTGACAGGGCCGAAGCAGGAGGACTGCCAGGGCCGGGCCACGTCCCAGGCTGCACTGAAGTCACATAGCACTAAACTCATCAGGGCTCACGGGGCCTTCCCTTGGGCTCCAGAACGAGGGTAAAGACAGCTAGTCGTCTTGGGCTAGGGCAGGCTCACCTGGGGCCCTTTCAGGAGTGCCTCTCTTGCTCTCCTTCTCTGCCTGCGCAGGGACTCAGGAGCCCAGGGACTGTGATGGGCCCAGCACTGTGGCGGCCTTTGCCAGCACTCTGGATGCTAGAAGAGTTGGAAAACTTAGGAATGCTTATTACCACTACTGCCAACTTGCCCAGCCACACTCTAGGGTGCAGTGGGGCAACAGTTCCTTCCTACAAGCAGTGCCCTTGATGTCCACCTGCTCATTTATATGTAGGTGTCTCCAGAAGGTGCTCCAGGGCCCAGGGCAGCAACAGCCGACAAAGCCAGGGAGCTTCACACCCACTCACAGCCTCCTGTAGTCCTGGGCTTGGGGCCCCCGCCCTCCCTGAAGCCAGCGTGGGCTCCTGCAGGGCCCTGGCTCGAGACAAGGCTCTGAATTTCACCATCTGCCTACGGCTGTTTCTGTGCAGCTGGCAAAACTGAGCCTGGAGACGGGTGCTCTGAGCCCGGGGCGGTGACAGGTCCTCAGGCCCGCGCCTCGGAGCTGCTCTTCAGAGGCTGAGCCGTCCGTCCCGAGTCTGTTCTGCACTGATGCGGGCCAGCACAGCCACAGCCGCTCCTGCCACCTGCCGTGGGAAGCTCCAGGCAGGGTATGGGGTCATGGGGAGCTCCTGAGTCTGCTCAGTGGCAGGGAGGCCAGGGTTCCTGGCTTGCCCTGTGCGACTGGGCAGGTGCTCTGCCCTGCCATGCAGACCCCTTACCGAGCATCTTGTGCCCGCTACCTTCATGAGCCATAAGCCCACAGTGAACACACGTAGCATCAGAGTGTGAGTCCGGCATCTGTGTGCCAGGCTGTCCCAGTGTGATTGCAGCCAGCCTGCAGGGGCAGGCAGCTTGGTACACTGTCCTCAAGCCCCACGGGCAGAGCTCCACGTGTGGTCTTGGGCTCATTAGGGGCAAATACGGGACCAAGAGCCCAAAAGCAAGGTGTTGGAGGATGGGGCAGCAGGAGAATGGGTGAATGTAGGGCCACGGGGGGCCGACACATCCTTGTGGGGTGGCACTCTGATGAGCCCCACACCCCGTGCCATTGCCTCCATCCTGGAGAGCCCTTTCCACAAAGTGACAGCTCCCAGGAGTCACCGACAGAGACATCTTGAGCTGGGACTAGAGACTTTTTGCTTCTTGATATAGTGGCTGTCAACACTGAGGAGAAACAGGGTCCAGGGAGGGACAAGGCGCCTGTGGGCCTTGGGAAGGGCGGCCATGCGGCCCCTCCAGGAGTTGACACAGCCTCCCAGAGGGCCGGGGTCAGCGCGGCCAGGCTGTGGTGTAAGGTGCCGCCGGCAGGCCAGACGAGACTGCGGCTGCAGCAGGAGCCCTGCGTCCCACTCAGCTGCTGAGCCTCGTCCCCTCCTTGCCTTCTGTCCTGTCTCCCGGTGTTGTCCCAGGGCCGGCCGCTTACACCCCAGATACCTGGACCTGATGTTTTCCTATGCAGGTGACTGGGCAGTGGCTTCTGGCTGACAGCTGGGCGCTGAAATGCCCAGTGGCCCACGGCCCAGAGGGGTGAGCTGGTTAGCCGGGGTCACAGGAAGTGCACAGAGGATGGCCAGTGTTAGCAAGGCCAGAGAGGCCTGGTGTCCAGCAGCAGGCGGGCTGTGGGCATGCCAGGGTGTCTGCAGGCATGGCAGCAGCCTAAAGGACTCCTTTACAGGAGTGTCTGCATGCGGTGTCACTGTAGGGAAGAGCAGATTTTCAAACCTTTCACATTCATACACTAGAATCTCCAATTGCTAAAAAATTTTTTAAATAATGCTTTTAAAAATATCCCTAGGTAGGGTCGGGGAGTTAGCTCAGTGGTTCCAGCGCTTGTCTTGCAAGCGCAAGGGCCCAGGTTCGATTCCCCGGTAACCACATACCATACTGGGTGTGGAGACTCACCCCAGCAGCAATCAGTACCACATACCACAGTGCCGGGCGTGGTGGCTCACGCCTGTCATCCCAGCACTCGGGAGGCAGAGGCAGGAGGATTGTTGTGATGTGAGTTGGAGGCTGAGCTCAGGGCCAGCCTGAACCACAAAGCGAGACCCTGTCTCAAAAAAAAGAAAGACGGCACCAGAAATACCCTGAAGGGACAGAATCAGAGGTGTCTGGAAAGGGTGCAGTGGCCACCTGTGCACATGTGGTGGTGGAGCCACTGGAACACAAGGAGGCTGACAGCTCTGTGGCCTTGGTGGGTCCCTTGGCTGTGCAGCCTGTGACTGGGCGAGCTGTGCAGGGGCCTGGTCACCAAAATGCAAAGATCTGGCTCCACCTCCCGTGGAAGCTGCAGTGACAGGCCACGGAGGACAAACACCTCTGTCAGAACTTTTTAACAGACACCCAATCAGTAATTTTCTTCCTGACCGAGCCTAGAAATGACACCCATACAAGGTGGTCACGTGGAGACCAGAACAACATAGGAAGGAGGCAGGTGCTTGCGGTATGTGCACATGCACGCGTGTGTGTGTATTCCTGAGAGGACCTGTGAGAGCCGAGTGATGGGGCCCAAGCGTGCGCCCGGCGGGCCAGGGGCATCTAGGGTGCGGCCTTGGCTGCCTTTGGGGGGGGGCTGCGGTGTGGGGCTGTGAATTTGGTCTGAAAAGGAGTCCGGTGCCATTGGAACAGAGCCAGCGTCGTGGTGGAGGGAGACGCCGGCTGCTGGCTCATTTGGGGAACAGGGTTAGAGAGGCAGACAGGGGCTGTGTGAAGCAGGATAATCCCTGTACTAGGTCCTGGTCCCTGCCGTGCAGGAGAGGAGCACAGGGAGTGTGCCAGCCATCAGCCACCCTCACCGCCCGTGCGCCGTCCTCTCCACCCTCACCGCTGCTCCTGAGGCCTGGGCTCAGCACAGTAGCTTTTCCTGGGAGCGCTTTGTCCTGGAAGGAAGCAGGTGCCTGTCACCAGCTGCCTGCCAAGGTGGTCACAGCCTTGGAGTACCTGGGCAGGGTGTCCACCTCGCACAGCCGCAAGACCTGTTCCCCAGGAAACCGCATGGCACTGCGAGTGGGTGCAGGGCTCGTGGCCTGGGCTCACGGCCTGGGCTCACCGGTCTTTCCCAGGCCGGCTGCCCAGAAGCCGTGTGGCTTGACACCCTCTTTTCCACTCAGGGGCCTAACGTGATGGAAGAGCAGGACTTGCGGGAGATCGGCATCAGTGACCCTCAGCACCGGCGGAAGCTGCTCCAGGCTGCGCGCTCTCTCCCCAAGGTGCCCACCATTCTCCCCTGGCAGACCTGGGCTGAGGACGGGGCGGGCCCTGGCACCTGCTCTCCTCCCAGCAGACCATTGTGTCACTTCTTCGGAGCCCTGGGGCCCTGGAGAGTGTGCAGGGCCAGTAAGGGAGGCCCCGTGGTCTTTCTAGTCTGGAGCCTGAGGCCACAGGCCTGGCCAGCACCAGGAGGCCTGGAGGATTGGGTGTTGACTCCAGTGTCCCCGTGTCCCTTTGGGAGGGCCCGCCTCACAGGTCTCTGCAGGCCTGTGCCCCTCCCTCAGCTGTGACGGGAGCTGCAGAGAAGGCCGAGCTGGCACCTGTGAGGCCAAGATGCCGTTCCTGCCCCCTCGCCCTGCAGGTGAAGGCCCTGGGCTACGATGGGCACAGCCCCCCATCAGTGCCCTCCTGGCTGGACTCCCTGGGGCTGCAGGATTACATCCACTCCTTCCTGTCCAGCGGCTACAGCTCCATCGACACTGTGAAGAACCTCTGGGAGCTGGAGCTGGTCAATGTGAGTACCCAGCGCTCCTGTGCTGGCCCTGGTGTGCTCGTCTCTGCCCTCACTGACCTCTGCCCCTCTGCAGGTCCTGAAAGTTCACCTGCTGGGCCACCGCAAGCGTATCATTGCCTCCCTGGCAGATAGGCCCTATGAGGAGCCCCCGCAGAAGCCACCCCGGTTCTCCCAGCTACGAGTGAGTGGGGTGGGGAGGGCCACGGGGGACTCCCAAGAGCTAGGCTGTGCTGTAGACCGCAGTCCCTGCCTGTCCTACAGGGCCTTGTTCACAGGCCAAGGTACTTGAGGTGGCCTAGAGTGAAGAACATGCTTTGATGAAGAAAGTAGAATTGAAATAATTAGATCCTAGACCAGGGGGTGGAGGTGGGGGTGGGGGCCCAGCGTCACACTTGGCAGCGAGTCAGGTAAAGCTCAGGTTCCTGTGTAACAGAGACTGGCCCTGTAGGCCTGCTCCAAGTCTTTGGACTTAGCTACTTCCCCTGAATTCTAAGAGTTTTTTTTTTTTGAGGCTGGGCCTAAATCCCTGGCTCAAGTGATCCTACCTAGGGCCCTGTATTGAAACGCCCTTACAGATGACATAGTAGCCAAGCCAGCTGATCTTAAATTACAAATGTGGGGCCGGGGAGTTAGCTCAGTGGTTCCGGCACCTGTCTTGCAAGCGCAAGGGCCCGGGTTCGATTCCCCGGTAACCACATAACAATACTGGGTGTGGAGATCCACACCCAACAGCAACCAGTACCACATACCAAAGTGCCGGGCATGGTGGCTCACACCTGTCATCCCAGCACTCGGGAGGCAGAGGCAGGAGGATTGCTGTGATGTGAGTTTGAGGCTGAGCTCAGGGCCAGCCTGAACCACAAAAGCGAGACCCTGTCTCCAAAAACCTAAAAAAAAAATTACAAATGTGGTCTAGGCTCAGCCCACCAGTCAGGGTTGCCACATGACAGTGACCCTGTGGTCCTGCACAGTCCTGAAGTCTGTTGCAACAAAGCGGTTGAGGCACAGCCTTGATCCAGAAACACACAGGCCACCTGGTCCCACCGACTGTGCCCTTTGAACTGCTGTGGTCTCCATTCTGCTGTCCTCAGGGCTGGCTTTGCATCTGGCTGTGTGCCTGAGGCTTGGTGGCTCCGCAGACCCCAGGACTCGCTTCCTCAGGCTTCTGGCCTTTGTCTCCTCTACCCAGTGTCTCCTCGGTGCCACCCTCAGCTCCCAGCTGCTTCTGCCCCTGGTCTTGTTGCCCAGGCTGGGTCCCCACCTGTCTCAGGACCTACAGGACATGTGGGCCTCACCCAGCGTCTCCCTACAGTGCCAAGACCTGCTCTCGCAGACATCATCACCCCTGAGCCAGAACGACTCCTGTACCGGGCGGTCAGCGGACCTGCTGCTGCCCTCAGGGGACACGAACCGGAGGCGGCACGACAGCCTTCAGGACCCTGCAGCTCCATCGCGCGTGGAGCACTTCAGAGTCCAGGTGGGCAGGAAGGGCAGCGGTGGTTCCCTGGCAGTGCCAGTCTCTACTGCCAGGTGAGGCCATGCAGGCCAAGCCCCAGCTTCTCCCAGGTCCATTCTCCTTGGTCCTCGGGGCCACACTCTCCCGTCCTCCACCCAGCACAGCCAGCCTGAAGTTGCCACTGTCTTTTGGGGGCCTTGCTGTGGTCCAGGCTGACACTACTCACTCCATAGCACTTCCACACCCCAGCCCCTGCCTGGCTCCACCTAGCATTGTGATCTTACTCTCGCTTTTAGAGCTTCTAGTCACTCAGGACGTGCCTGTCCCCCTCCTACCTTGTCCAGACCCCTGGCTTTGCCCTTTACCCACATCCTAGGTTAACACCAGGTTGGCGGGTACCCACTGCCCCTCAGGGTGAGGGTAGTTTCACACCGCTGCTTCTGGGGCTTCCTTGCCTCCCCACGTCACAGCCTTGTCCAAGGTGGTGATGGTGGGCATTTTTCCTAGTCTGTAGTAGGGATTGAACCCAGTACCCCACATGCTGTGCTATGCTCCACCGCAGAGACAGAACCCCAGCCTTTCCACATGCTCATTTGGAGACAGGTCCTCCTAGGACTTGGGCTGGCCGCAAACTGAAGGCCCCAGGAGCACCTGGCAGTGGAGGCGCTGTGAAGCCTGCACAGTGCCGGCCCAAGCATCCCTCCTCCATCCCTGATGCTGCCAGTGCTTTGTGGCTGCAGGTGCCTCTCTGCCATGGATGGGGACTGTCACATGGGGACCTAGCTGCTGCTGCCTGTGTTCTCTGCAGCGAGTGCACCTGTAGCAGGGGTCCCCACCGCTCTGCATGTGGCACACTCCCTGCACCTGACCGCTGGCCTCTCTGAGGTTGCCGGCTTCTGTACCCAGGGCGTGCGGTAGTGCCACAGCATGCCTAACTCCTGCAGTGTTTACAGGAGGAGCCCCGCGAGGCCAAGCTGACCCTGCGGCCACCCAGCCTGGCTGCCCCATATGCCCCTGTGCAGAGCTGGCAGCACCAGCCAGAGAAGCTCATCTTCGAGTCCTGTGGTTATGAGGCCAACGTGAGTCGCTCCTCCCTCCCAGCCCCCTAGCAGCTAGGGGAGGGGCAGGAAGGTGGAGGGGATCCCTAGACGCGGGCAGCCTGAGCTGGCTGGGTAACCCTGCCACTGCTTGCCCCACAGTACTTGGGCTCCATGCTCATCAAAGACCTGCGAGGGACAGAGTCCACTCAAGACGCCTGTGCCAAGATGCGGGTAGGCTGGCTGGTGGGAGGCTCTGGCAAGTGGGAGTGGAGAAGACAAGCACCCCCTGCCCAGTTCAGGATGGGGACCGGGCCTGTGGGATCACAGCAGAAGGGCATCCTCAGGCACACCCTGTCTCCTGTAGAAATCCACCGAGCACATGAAGAAGACCCCCACCATCATCCTGTCCATCACGTACAAGGGTGTCAAGTTCATCGATGCTTCCAACAAGGTGTGCGCTTGACCAGGACATCCTCCTGGTCCCTGGGACCTACTCGTCCCCCGTATAGTGAGGCTGCTGCTCTTGTTCTCAGTACGTGTTCATGGGCTTCTCACAGCCCTCAGCGAGGATGCCCCAGCCCCGCTGCCGGCACGTAGTGCTGCCCGAGCTGCTGTGGTCTCGGGCAGATTCTGCCCCACATCAGCACTCAGAAAGGTGCCGAGAATGTGGGGTGTGGCTGAGGCCTTGGGTGGCTGTGGTGCCAGTCTGGCCCTGGAAGTCCAGAACACACTTTCCCTGGCAGAACGTCATTGCAGAGCACGAAATCCGGAACATTTCCTGTGCGGCCCAGGACCCAGAGGACCTGTGCACCTTCGCCTATATTACGAAGGACCTGCAGACCAGCCACCACTACTGCCATGTCTTCAGCACGGTGGATGTGGTGAGTGTAACCCCAACCCAGCTGGCTCGCCCTAGCGACTATTTGGCTGAGGCACAAAGCCCAGTGCCCTCTAGCGGCTTCTGATGGCAGAGACTGTAGCCAGGGGGCTCCAGTTTTTGGCCAAATGTCCCCAGCACAGACAGGGCTCTCTGCCCCTTTCTTCCCACTGCCCAGGCAGCCTTGGTGCTGCTGGGCTCACCCTGGACTGACCTAGTCTGTCTAGGTCCCTGTGGCCCTGGGCAGTCTCTGCAGCCACAGCCCTCCACCAGCCTGGGGCCGGAAGGTTCAGGAGCCAGGCTCTGGCACTGGAGAGAGAGTGATGCCCACACTGCACACAGCCTCCCCGGCTGCTCTGAGCTGCCAGGTGCCCATCAGTGCTGCTGCAGCGCAGCACCTGCTCTGTACATCAGAATGAGGTCGTAAGGTCAATGGGAGCCTTTGCCCATGGCACATTTAAAGAAACCCCAATAGAAAGCACTTTACCAGCATAGTACAAGCAGCAACTGGAGCACCACGACATGCATGGCCTATACCTTGAGGAAGCCCGACCAAGGATGGCTGTGTGCCCCGCACGGGGCCAGCCATGTGCAGCAAGGGCAGGCGCTCTATGGACCTTGGTTCCGCTGGCACAGCTTGGCAGTGACCTGTCTGCCAGACAAAATTTTGTGGAGGAAAGGCATGCTGTGCTTTGTGGGTTGGTCTCTGATGACTGTTTTTAAAGCACATTCCTTTGTCTTGTGTGGCCCAAGACCCAGCGCGTTCATGTGATAATCTTCTTCCCCAGAACCTGACGTACGAGATCATCCTGACGCTGGGCCAGGCATTTGAGGTGGCCTACCAGCTGGCCCTGCAGGCCCAGAAGTCCCGGCCAGCAGGGGCCGCTGTGGCCGAGATGATCGAGACGAAAGCCTCCAAACCAGTGCCTAAGCCTCGGGCCACCATGAGGAAGTCCGCAGTACGTGCCCACGGGTCCAGGGCCTGGAGCAAGGCTGGGCACACAAGGGTCTCCCCAGGAAATGGCTCTTCCGTTTAGTTGAGCTGCTGGGGCACAGGGCTGCCCTCGGGGTTTGCTTGGCGTCCCTTGCCAGGCCCCGCCCAGTTCAGGACTATCTGGGGGCTGCGAAGTGCAGCCATGCCAAGCCCCAGTGACGCTGTCCTGTGTCTGTGTCTGCTCTGCTCCGCACCCCAGGTGCCGCCGCCCCCCGATAGTCGCTGTTGTCACTGTCACTCCTGCACCACCCACCGTCCTTCCTACCTACCGCTGCCGTCTATTAGTCCCGGAGTCAAGGTCTTTACGCCCCTGCTGTCTTTGTGTCCATCTCCCTGAACTGACCGTGAGCTTTCTCGGATGTGCTGTTCTGCTGCCTGCATGATAGTCTGTTCTTCCCCAAGCTGCCCTCCCTGTGTGCTTTGGCCCTGTCTGTCCTGTCCCCCCCTCAGCGGCCTGGGATGACTGCTGTGGCCCCAGGCTGAGCACTCTGTCCCCCAGAGACCCCACTATTGAGCTTTACAGGCCCCTCCATCCCACCTGCCACCATGAATGGGTTTGGGGCTGAGGCTCCTAAAGGTCAAGGACCCCTCCCAAGGAGAAGTCCCTGGAGGTACCCCTCCTGGCCTTGGGCAGAGGCCCCCTGACTTGTCACCTGCTCCCTCCTTTGCAGCTGGAACCGCCTGACACAGACCAGGAGGTCCAGTCCCATGCCACTGTCTCCTGGATCGTGGACCCCAAGCCAGACTCGAAGCGGAGCCTCAGCACCAAGTATGAGACCACTATCTTCTAAAGCCCACCCTGTCTCCTAGTCTCACTGTGCCTTTGCCACCGGGCTTTCTGCTGTCTCAGCTCCTCCGGCTGCGCCACCTCAGCCCCCGCTCCTTGGGGACCCACGCTCCTCCTGGCAGCAGCTCCCAACACCACACTCACAGCTCTTTACCTACACCACCGAACACTGTGAACCCTTCCCCGGGCTGAGGACAGCAGGGGGCAAGTGGCCTTTGAGGTGGGCACCAGAGGGAGCCTCCCTCCGGACAGGCACTGTGAACCCTGAGGGTGGGAGCGCTCGCCCGTCTTCATCCTGAGCCGAGGCCGGGCCACGAGCTGACTGTTTCTGCCTTTCCTGACACAACCAACCACTGTGACGACCTGGGGAAGAGTCCCCTGCGCTGCTCACAGCTGGCCGCTCCCAGGTGCTGGCCTGTCTCGGGCCGAGGCCCCCACAAGCCCTTGGCTCGGTGATAGGGCCTGACTGGGCGTACTGCTTTCTTTGAGGGTGGAAGGTCTGGGTCATGCCCCTGGGCACGTGCTGGCCACTTAACAGGTTCCTTGGTCCTGGAAGGCCTTCCGTGCCACAGAACTGTGACATGAACATGCCCGGCCCGCATTTCCACAGGGCCCGTGGGGGCTGCCTGTGCCCTGCACATGCACCTTCTGCCCTCACAGAACAGAGCTCCCTGGCCGCAGGCCTGCGCCAAGCGCCAGCCAGTCTACAGGGGCTGGGGCCCGTCCAGGCTCAGCCTCCCCCATCCCTTGCTTCCCCTCCCTGGGTGTCTGTCTACCCTGGAGAGGCTCAGGCCTATCTGGCAGTGCAGCCACTGCCATGGGCTGCGACCTGCCGAAGCCACATTCCCACTGTGGGCTGAGTGGTTTAGTAATGAAGGACGGCAGAAAGTGGTACAGATGGAGTGCAGTCCTGGGCAAATGCCAGGGTAGCATCAGCAGCCAGGGTGATGAGCCGGGGCAGGTCCTTGGCGCCTGTCTGTCCTGTGCCTTCCTGAACAGGTGATCGGGCCGTGGAGGGCACTCTGGGGAGGCCGTGAGGGACCCTCTGTCCTGCTTCTGTGCTCCTTTTCGTTTCCTCCACCTTGTCCAGGCCCCCGTCGTTAACCCTGTCCTCCTCCCATTGTTTGCTTCTGCCAAGCTGAGCCACGGGGAGCCACTCTGCTGCGGAAACAGACGTGGGGAGCACAGGCTCCCGCCGCCACACAGCTCAGGCCTGCCGCTCTGAAGACCAGGCCCTGCCCCGCCTGCGGGACCCACTACTGGCTATGGCCTGGCTGTGGCAGATGAGACTGGAACTCCGGAGGGTCAAGACGTGACTTGTCCACAATACCTGTTTTTAGTAGAAAAAATTTTTTATAAGATGAACTTTTAACACTTGACTCAAACCTCTAGGTAAACTGCCAGTTCTTAGATGATCGTGTGGTCAGAGGATGGAGAAGCAGATGCTGGCCCACAGCCCACACCTCAGAGTGGGGTCAGGTGTGGCTGGGGTATGAGGAGAAGGCAGCAGCCCACAGCAGAAGGGAGCAGGCGCAGCAGTTGTCTTGGAGGCTGGTTTTCAAATCCATGCAGCTGTTGTTCAAACTGCCCAGCTTTTCCTGAGAATACAGCCTCAGACACCTGGTCCGTTTCCAGGGTTCCAAATGTGAAGGTCCAGTGGCCGCTGGAGAGGAGCAGGCTACTGCTGGTGACAGGCCGTGGCCAGGCTGGCAGGTGGAGTGCCCTCCGGGCCAGCTGCCCAGCTTTCTTGCACTCCAGTGCTGTCCTGTTGGTGGCTGAGTCAGAGGGAGAACAGGCAGCTCCGTCTGGGGCATTAATGGAGAGGTGAGCCACTTGCCACCTTGTGAGGCATCTGGTCAGGTCTGTGACGGGGGCTCGCTCTGTTCTCTGAATTCCTGGGTGACTTGTCTTCTCTGCTGCTGGGCTCATATCTGGCTCGAGTCATGGAAAAGGTTGGATCAGGCGGCAGTGTGATCCCTTGACGGCTGGCTGCTGCCTGACTCCTCCTGCTAGTTTGCTTGGCTTTTAGCGGTAAGTGGGGCTGGTCCTGTGGGGGAGGGAGCACTGCCTTGGGTCTCCCGGCCCTAGCCCTTTCGCATCTTCTAGCTGCAGAGGCTTGTAGTCAGTTCACCAGTACCTTGATGAGGAAAGGGCTTCTCCTCTGCTAGGCTGTGTGGCTTTCCTGCCTGGTGCCCTGCACAGCGGAGTGTGGGCTGCAGCCCAGCCTGGTGGAAGCAGCTTGTCCTTCAAACCTAGGTACTAATGGGGACCCTGACACGCTGAAGCTGCACGTCCTGGCTGCCTCTCAAGCCTCTAAGGGTCCTTGCAGCAGTCCTGGGCCAGCTGTGTGAGCCAGGAGGCCTGCGGGCAGGTGGGTGTTGCAGAAACTTTCTAAGACACTACAACGAGCTCCTCACACTATCTGATGTCTTTAAGTCACATGTAGGCATTTTTCCCCTTGAAGCTGCTATATCGTCATTATTTATTCAGGGTGTTTTCATGTCGGAAAGCCTTGGCAATGTGGCGCTGGCTCTGGGTCTTTTGAGATTGAGGTTTATTTCCGAATGTTCAAGGAAGAAAAGTGACTGGACCTCTCTGCTCTGGCTTGCCTGCCCGCTCCCTCCCTTTGCCCCTCCTCTAGAAAGGGGCAGTGTGACTTCGAGGACAGGCTCCGGGGTGAAAGGCCCAGTTCCACACTGCTCTGAGTGCAGGTCACTCGGCTCGGCAGCTGCTCAGGGGCCAGAGGGAGAGCCCTGCTCCGGGCTCTTGATCACCGCCTTGCTCCTGCCAGCCCTGCCTTCAGCTCTGCCCACGTCGGGTCAGGTGCTGTGGGTCTAAGTGACCAGCGGCACCGTACAAGCGGCCATCAGCAGGACATCAGGGCCTGTGCAGGCCTGCAGAGTGCAGCTCAGAGCATGGTGGCTCTTGCTGTGGCAATGAACTGAACTGTAGTAAAATGTTATTTAATCTCTGTATTTTGATACTTGAAATGATTTCCCTTTTGTTTTACTGTATATATAATTGTTAATCTGATTTGTCTGAATTATAAACATCCTGTGGTACCAGACATAACCAGTCTGTGCAACAACATAGACTGACCTCACTACACACGAAAGTGTGACTGTCCCGGGCTCCTGGCTTGGCTTTTGTTATTTTCCTAACTGTACAACTTAGAAGAGACTGAATTAATAAATGAGAAGCAACATAAAGCCAGCCTTACTTGTTGGAGTCCTTGGACTGGAAGTTTCCTGTTTTCTGGCAGAAGTGTGGCTGCTGGTGGACGCTGCCGTGGGTGAGGACACCAGGGTCCTGTTGTCGCTTGCGCCTGCCGCGGGCAGCATCCTGCTCTCTCCAGAATCTTCAACAGGGCGCTGCCGAGGGTGGCTTGCAGAGTGAACCGTGACTCATGCAGGGGCCTCCTCCAGTCACCCCCATCCTCAGGAACACGGGTGTTTGGGCCAGAGCAGGGCTGCCTTGCTACAGATGCCACTTCATCAGTCCTGGGCTCACTGGCTGTGGGCAGTAGTGGATCCCAAGGAACCAAAAGCTGTAAAGGAAAACTGTCTCTTCCTCAACAGCTCAGTTTGCCTACAGAAGGTGACCTTTTTTTGGCCGTGCTCGGGATCGAACTTGGGCCCTTGTGCCTCTAAGGTAGGTGCCGTACACTTGAACTAAATCCCAGGCCATTGGAAGGTAACAATTTAGATATTCTGGCTGCTGGCCAGAAGCCCTTCGGGGAGGCCTAGCACAAGAAGGTTGGAGGGGCAGCCACTGGGCTGAGTCTGCGGGAAGCAGCCCTGTGTGCACTGAGCCCGGTGCCAACTGCTGGAAGCCGTGGCGTTCCATCTCCCCAGCCCACATCTCGGAAGAGGCAAGGTCCTTGCTGTGCACAGGGAGCAAACGCGCTCAGAACGGCTGAGACACCACACAGGGCCACATGGAATAGACCGGTGCCCATCCCGCCACCCAAGCCCCTGCTCAAGGACAACTTCAATCTGAGCTACCCAGCACAGAATCCTTTTATTCTGACTTTCTGTGGACTCGCTTCACTTGAAAACAAGCAAACAAGCGCGCGCATGCACACGCACACACACACACAGCATTTACTTCATAGGCTGAGGTGAACTTCAGCAAGGACAGCCACTGAGGAGGAGGAACCCTGCAAAACTGGATGTTTCTAAGGAGCTGAAAGACGCCCTCTAGTTGGCTTCTGGCCATTCCAGCTTCCTAAACCAAGACTATGTCCACACAACAACTGAATCCCACAGGCAGGGCCAGCAGACCGCAAGGTTCTCCTTCCTCACAGAAGTGTCACGCTGGACACGCCAGGCTCACAGAGCTCCAGTGCCGTGCACAAACCCAGGGCAAGCCAAGTCCAAAGCAGTCCTTGCGCAGTGCAGCCCCTTGGATTTGACTGCTCTGCTCAGAGTGCAGCTGTTACGATACCATTTTTAAAGAGACAGTTGCCTATACCACAAAATAGACAGCCCTGGAAACCGGCTGGATGACCAGGTAGCCAAGGGGTTGGTGCAGGGAGAGAGTCCTGCTCCTGCCTGCAGCGAAGTAAATTCCAGACAGCACACACTTCTAAATATAACAGGGAAAAAAGTAAAAGTAGCCTCAAAGCTAGGACGTCAAAAACTTTTTCATAACCTTGGTGTAAGAAACACCTTTCCAAATAGGCTATAAAAACTGAATCCAGGGCTGGAGAGTTAGCTCAGTGGTTCTGGCATCTGTTTGGCAAGCAAAGAGCCAGGGTTCGATTCCTGGTAACCACCTAAAACAATGCCGGGCATGAAGACTCATGCCCACTATCATTCAGTACCACATACCACAGTGCCGGGCATGGTGGCTCAGGTCTATAATCTCAGCACTTGGGAGGCAGAGGCAGGAAGATTGCTGAGTTTGAGGCTGAGTACAGGACCAGCCTGAACTACAAACAAGACCCTGTCTCAAAATAAAAGACCCACTGAATCCAGAATTTTAAGATTTAACTATATAAAACTATTATATTCAACTATATAAAAACCAAATGTTCCTTAGCAAAATGTACCATTAAAAAACAACTGAAAAATAATATAACAAACAATCATGTAACAAAGGATAGCCTGACCACAGCTATCAAAGGGAGATCAGCACACCTTCCTCCAAGAAGTGCATTTCCTTCCCATCAGGGTGATGGGGAGGAACCCTGTGGAGACACCAGTGGACTCAGACACAGCCCAGCAGAAGCTGCGCTCTCCCAACACAGGACCAGGAAAGGGGCCGTCTAGCAGAAGCAAGGAGCCTGGCCCCAGCCCACCCATGCCGGCCAGACAGCGAACGGAATGCCACCCAACCCTCCCTGCCACAGATCGCACCCTTGCGCTCCCCTGGGTGCTGCTGGCGGAGGCCTGGTCCAGTCAGACGCTCACCACTGCACAGTTCTGAGGCTGCTCCACGCGGGCATCAGTGGCCCCGTGTCTAGTCGGCCCTAGCAGTAAGGAGGAACACTCTACCTCAGGCATCCCTGGGGCCGAGCAGTGGGCCTGCACACTCCCTGGCCTGGCAGCAAGGCTCCCCTTCCCTTACCGGTGTGTCAAGTCAGCCAAACCCCAGGGGTTATGTAAGATCAGGAGCGTTAGAACAAAATATAAAATGTCTGCCTCTCCATCAAAAAGTCCCACATTCTAAAACTTAGAAAACTAAACAGTTTAAGAAGGCAACAAACAGATGCCAACACCAAGATAATGGTTAAAATTATCTGGTAAAAACTTTAAAACGGCCAAGATAAAATGTCTGAATGAACAATTACAAACACATTTAAAATAAATGAAATATAGAAAGTCTGAGCAAAGTAAAAGACATGAACAACATAATGGAAATTTTAAAATTAGAAAACACTACCCAAAACAAAATGTTAAGTGGGTGGGCTAAAGAGCAGAAAAGACGGGGAAGAGAATCCACAAAGACCAGAACAATAGGAACTACTCACTCTAACTAAAAATTAACTGAAAGAAGACGAGAAACTATAACCGAAAATCTAACCTTTGGACCTGCAAAGTCCCAAAGTAGAGGGGAAAAAAGCTAGAGCTCAAATAAGAAAACAAAAAGCAGAAGGGCTGGGTTCAATCCCCAGGAACCACATCCAACGATGCCCGGCATGGGGACTCACGCCCATCAGCAGTCAGACTGCACACCACAAGGCTGGGAGTGGTGGCTCACGCCTGTAATCCCAGCACTCAGGAGACAGGGGCAGGATTGCTGAGTTTGAGGGTCACCTGGGCTACATAGTGAACTCAGGACCAGCCTGAACTACAAAGCAAGACCCTGTCTACAAACAAAACAATCACTTTTCAAAAATAAGTAAATCACTTCAGGCAGGGGATTTAGCTCAGCAACATAGCGCCTGCCTGACAAGGGTAAGGTCCTGAGTTCAAACCTCAGTACCAAAAAAAAGTTTCACTTTTCATAGGCTTCCCCATCGAGGGGCTGTCTACTCACAAGACTGTCAACTCTGAACGAACAGAAAGCTGTTCGAGTCACACTCTACTGACCCAGCTCTGTCACCCCATCTAAGATGACCCTCTAAAAATGACATCACCTCAGCAACAACTCTGGACCTAGTGGAACCCAGGCTCCCCCTGGTGGCGCATTCCTCAACTGAGTATGTTATTCTCTGCTCTTTCCGTTCCGAAATGGTGAGAAGGTGACTAAGTGAACCCCCACATTATCTTGTCCATCACTGAAAACAGACCCCATCTGTTCCTTCTCTTTCCAGCCACAGTGTGCTGGGTCTGCTGTACTTACATTAGCATCCAGAATCTCTCTCATTTAATGAAACCCAATAACAAGGAGACATTTACAACTACAACAGCCCAAAATGCACTCGGTAAGGAGGATGGAGGCTGTTCCACCTCTGAAAGCTTAGGGACGAGGAAGAGGAGGAGATGGACAATGGGGTAAACTGATCCAAGTCAGTCCCTGATTTTGTGGCCAAGTCTAAAATTTGAACAACGAAAAACAAGAGAGCCAGAATATCCCACGAACGTTGAAAGCTTCCTCAACAGAACGTCTGCTGGTGGCTACCGTCTGTCCTCACCCAGCAATCTGCATGCTACTTCTAAGCACGCGGCACAAGAGGGCACGCTGCTGTGCCACCTAAACCCTTCAAGGAAACCTATGCCGGAAAGGGATCTAACATCTTTAAACCCTGTCCTCTCCTGAACAGAACTGAGGAAACGGGCTTCTGAAGAAATCATCATACTCACATTCTGGATAAATCTCACAGTTCTCAGGGATGCTTCACTCAGACTAATGCTAGCACCTGGCTGTCTGGCTTCTTAGCTCTGTGTGCTGTAGCCAGAGAAGGGAACACGAAGGCTTCTTGGCTCCTCAGCTGGTCGGGGGCTGAGGGCACTGGGCTTCAGTTGTAGCACAGGAAGAGTGGAGGTTTCCTTGCAGTTCAGAGGTTTATTGGAGAGTGGTTGGGGCCAGAATTGACCCCTTTAGCCTTGGTGTTCTGGCTGTGGGGGCAGATGAAGTTCACTGCTGCTGATGCATGGTGACATTACCCTGGGAAGATGCTAGGTCCAATGTGCCAGGGCTCCGGCGGGTGCCATCAGAGAGACTCCACTTGCGCTTTCAGTGCCTGAGCTGGGGGGATGAGGGTTTGGAGGATCTCGGTGTAGTACGGACCAAACACCTGCTGATTGTGATGTGTCAGGTTGATGAACTTCTGGCCCAGCTCTGCCAACTCTGCCTCAATGAGAGTGAGGCCTCCAGGGAGGTCTAACAGAGAGCGCTGAACACCAAGAAGCAAACAGCACTTGAGAAACAAACGGATCCGCTGGTCTGTGAGCAAAAGACGACAGTGAGAAGGGAAAGAGCCAAGATTTCACGGAGAGACACTGGGCCTGCCCTGCCCTCCACTCACCCTCCTTCTACAGTAACAGATCATCACCAGCCTGTCCACCCACCTGAGATAAGGAAATGTGTCTTGTTTGGGGAGGGAGCAGATACTGCTTCCCAAGACAAAGCAAAGATTTAATAAAACAAAAGCAAGGAAAGTGATGTAGCTCAGTGGTGCTGCCATCTGCACAGAGTAGTGGTAAGGGGCCTATAATCCCAGCTACCAGGAGAATCACTGCAAGTTCAAGGCCAGCCTGAACAACATAGTGAAACTTTGTCCAAAAAAAAAAAAAAAAAAAAAACCTTAACAGGTTAGTACATTTCTGAGTACTCAGCCTTGTTAAAGTATCCATTAAATCCCAGGGGGTATGCACACCGACAGAAGGTTCTCAGACTGTGTTCAGATGACAGGGGTTAGTAGCAACCTGCCCAAGTCCATAGCCTCCATGCCAATGTGAGAATGGAGAAGTTTCCCATTATGAGGACACGTCTTCCAGCCTAACACAGACTGGTTGTGGTGGTGGTTTGTGTGTATACATGCATGCCCTTGTGTGTGAAATGTCTTGGGCTGCAGTCAGAATGACGAGTTGGCCGGACAGTATTTTACACCCAGGAGTCATGAACTTCTGCCTACAAATCTACCTCAAAACCACAGTTAGTCTTGGAATGGCAAAGGATAAATTTTCAACCTAGCATACCAGTGACTCGAGACTTGTCCAGTGGCCTATCTTTTATTGAAATGGTTCCTCACCCGACGTCCAGGCTGGGGTCTCTTCCCTCCTTCAACATTCTCACGACTTATGGCCACACTCACCAATGACGCTGCGGACGCAATTCTCCTTCATGGCAATGTTCTGGAGCTGTCTCATCAGAGACTCTGTGTTGTCACTGCTCAGAGCAGCAAGGCCCATGTTTTTGAGGCTTTGATGGAGTTCCTGAGAAACCTGTTCGCTCAGAGTCTGCATAGCGTCCTCAGGCCTAGACCGTGAACCAGAGTAAGGTGACACCCAGGGGGTAGCCACCACAGAGGCACAGGAACCCAGCATGTGCCACACCAGAAGTTAGGCCCCTGAGGGACAGACTCAGTCTTTCTACCCATAACCTGCAGGTGGCAAACCTGAGGTGCAGGTAGTGTCTTAAATGGTACCCAGTACTCCACAAGGTGCCACCTCCTGCTTCTTAGAAGACAAAGGATAAACCTAACTCTGGAAAAGAGCTTAAACATTCTGCCATAGGATCCACTCTGCACTGTTAGTTCCCTGGATTTTATTTAGTTAAGGACCAAACCCAGGGCCTGGCTAGGCAAGTTCTCCACCAATAAGCTAAATCTCCAACCCTTGGACCTTATTCTTTTTTTTTTTTTTTTTTTTTAGGTTTTTTGAGACAGGGTCTCACTTTGCGGTTGAGGCTGACCCTGAGCTCAGCCTCAAGCTCACATCACAGCAATCCTCCTGCCTCTGCCTCCCGAGTGCTGGGATTACAGGCGTGAGCCACCACGCCCGGCACTGTGGTATGCGGTACTGGTTGCTGTTGGGGTGAGTCTCCGCTCCCAGTATTGTATGTGGTTATGAGGGATCGAACCTGGGCCCTTGCGCTTGCAAGACAAGCGCTGGAACCACTGAGCTATATCCCCAGCCCTTGGACCTTATTCTTATATTCACATTTTAAAGCCTTTCCTGAGTATCTGCCATGATCAGTGTGTCCTATCTTATCAATTACACACCTGGCATTCTGGGGTTTTTTTATTCTGCAGTGCTGGGGATTGAACCCAGGGCTAGACCTCTAAGCTACATGTCCAGCCCCAAACTTGCCTTCTTTTCCTTCTCTTCTTCCTCCTTTGGCATGATGCCCTGTGGTTGTAGATGCTGCTGACCTACCAGCTCCAGGATATGTGCAGTAACACTAACCAATGTCACCCACCCAATAGGATAATGACTCCTTTATAGTAACTATCCTCCATACTACTCCTTTTGGAAGTTTTTTCTGTCACAAGTTGAAAATCACTATGGGGGGAAAAACAGCCTTCTTTGTGGGTGGTTCCCAAAGGCCTTTGTGTGTGTGGTGCACAGTGAGCACTAGGTTATGACCTGCCTGTCCTCAACATCACGACTCACTATCTGTCCCAGTGAAGCTTACCTGGGGTTGAATTCCGCCATCAGGGTCTTGGTGAGGCGTTTCAGTTTATCCACAAACTGGGGTGAGCCACACAAAACACTGCCAGAGAAACTGCTGGCCACGAGCAAAACGGAGGCCAGGATGGTCAACTGCTGCAGCTGGGCCTCCAGCTCCTGCAGCCAGGTTCTGTCCATCTGTAGGGTCTGGGAACCAGCGAAAGCAAGCTGTCAGGACGGGGGCCCCACAGAAGCCCAGGACAAGAAGCAACACTGCCTGCTCCTACCTCAGGGAACTCTTCGTCTTCAGGGTCCCACAGGAGGAGGTTCAGGAAGCCTTGGGACAACACCACCGCAGGGCTGAGGGGCTCGGGGCTGCCGACTGCCTCACTTAGAGAAGGGCCAGCCACACCAGAGGAGTCGGCACTGTCTGGACAAGGTGACGGCGTGGTCAAGTCTGCCGCTGCCTGGGCCAGCCACTTGGTGGTATGATCGAGGAGGCCTAGGACAGGGAGGGCACTGGGTTAGCATCTTTTGTCTCCGGGCTTCAGACTAAGGCTGTTCTCAAGATACACTTCTACTTAAGTAAATGTTCTGGATCTGTTTTAAATGTTCCCTATCCCTCCCTTTACCTGAGAGAAAAACATTCTATTCCTAAAACAGGCAGGAATAAGACAGACTGCATGTTCCTGCCCTTCCCTCACATCACACATACCGGGCTGCTGGTCCAGTTGTTCCTGGAACTTAGCCCGCTCGTACTGGATGGAATGTTCCTGCAGATGGGGCTGAAGGCTCTGGATGGTGTAGCTCACCATGTCCATTTTCATCAGGCCCAGAACCTGGAAGATCCCTCTGAGAGAGAGGGGAGGAAAGTATTTATACTAACAAACGGAATCTAGTGAGAGGGAAACCCACATGAGGGGCCATTAAAGCACTGTATTCTCAAGCTAGGTCTGGTAGCAAACACCCAAGACCCTCACACTTGGCTGAGGCAGGAGGATTGCTGTGAGTCTGAGGCTGCCCTGACTACACACTGAGTTCAAGACCAGCCTCAGCTATATAGTGAGACCTTGTCTAAAAGAAAACAAAACCCCCAAACTAACTAAATAAATCTATCACTGTATTCTTCCATCCAAATACTAACCAGGCCGGGCCCTGCTAAGCTTCTGAGGTCAGATGAAGTGGAGTGGTGATAAGGGTGGTACAGAAGGAGACAATCCCTCTATTCTTTTTTTTTAAGGTTTGAGACAGGGTCTCGCTTGTGGTTCAGGCTGGCCCTGAGCTCAGCCTCCAACTCACATCACAGCAATCCTCCTGCCTCTGCCTCCCAAGTGCTGGGATTACAGGCGTGAGACACCACGCCCGGCACTATGGGATGTGGTACTGGTTGCTGCTGGTGTGAGTCTCCACACCCAGTATTGTTATGTGGTTACTAGGGATCGAACCCGGGCCCTTGTGCTTGCAAGGGCAAGCCAGAACCACTGAGCTAGATCCCCGGCCCAATCCCTGTATTCTTAAGTTAAAAGGCATCACAAAACTCACCACCTCCAACATGTATAGAAGATGCTATGTGGCCCCTGACCAGGGGTCTCTTTCTCTACAATCATCCTGTCATCCCATAAGGGCAAAGTCAGTAGAAGCAAACAGCAATCTCTGAAAGGTGGGTTTATCGGTGATGCTATGATAAGTGATGCTATTTCCTGACACTTTGGCTAAGTGCTTTTCAAAATTTAATTAACTTTTATTTATGTTTTACTTTGTGGGTCTCAGTTCCTTAGTTCCTATAGCTATGAAGCAGATGTAAACACATGAGGAGGGGACGTTTTCACTTCTGAAAGGAAAGAATTCTATTTTTTGGCAGCAAATACCCAGTGGACCCAATCAATCCAAGGAGACCCACAAGGAAAAGAAAAAATCTACAGGCCAGAGAGAGAAAAGGAGGCAGAGTCAGGTCCCCAGCAGGAGGGAGCCTGCCAGCACAATGGCTGCAGTCCTCGGTCAGCCCAGCTCTCCCGGCCCTGGGCGGGAGGTGCTCAGGGCAGCGATCCAGGGCCACACCTCAGTAACCCCACAGGGTCTGCGATGTCCTCAAGGGTCTGCACCGCTTCATCGCGGACCGGTGCGCACAAGAGAGTCATCATGTTAAGAATGTACTTGGAAAGAGAAGAGACATCCAGGGCCCCCTGCTCCGCCTTCTGCTTAAGGAAGTCTGCATCCAGAGCTGCTTCGATCTCACTCCTCAGACGGTTCTGGCGCGGTAACAGCAGTGACAACAAGATCTGCCCCGGAAAGAAGGTTGGAGGAATTAAATTCTGCTGAGATCCCTGAACTTTCTCCAGTGGACAAATGTTTTAGTTACACATACCCAGCTACACCTATCTTTTGTGAATTCAAAGGTTGGAGTCCTAAATTTGCTATAGCATATCAGTTACTCCCATTCAGGGGCCAGTGGTAATTCAGAGTTAAAGGGGAGAAACTACAGTAGTAGGGGATCATTTTTTTAAGCAGAATGAGATAGATTAACAAAATCAAAGAGGCCGGGGCCAGGGATTTAGCCCAGTGGTTCTAGCGCCTGCCTGGAAAATGCAAGGACCTGAGTTCCATCCCTTGTAACCACATACAACAGTGCCAGGTGTGGTAACTTATGCCCACCAGCAATCAGTAGCACATACCACAGTGCCGGGCGTGGTGGACTTGCAGCACTTGGGAGGCAGAGGCAGGAGAACTGCTGTGAATGCAAGGATTCCCGGGGCTACATAGTGAATTCAGGGCCAGCCTGAGCTACAAAGTGAGACCCTATCTCAAAAAAAAAAGAGACCAATAAAAAGTGTCAAGTACAACAAACTTACCATCCAGTAATGAGGTTCTCAATTTTAAAAGACAGACATTTTGAGATTATTTTAAGTCAAGAATGAAATAAGCAAAGTCATTGCTATGAGCAAAGTCACTTGAAAGAGCCAACTGACCCCAAACATAAGTCCAAGGTAGACAAGGACTGTTACTTACCTGTGTGTCTCTGTGATATAAACACATAGAGAACATGGGGCTGGGATACAATGAATGTTTAACTGAATGGAATACTGTGTGGTCATGGCAAAATCCCAACTGGTTAGCTGTGTGTTAAATGAAATGAGATTTGCTCCAACTATTAATTATTGATTTTTAAATTTTTATTTTCGGGCCCTTGGGTTCCAGCAAAGCTGCAGTACTGCCTGGACTACATCCTTAGTCCCTAAACTGGTGATTATTAATTGATAAGTTATGAAAGCTCGCAGTGCAGAGCCTCCTCTCAGCGCGCTAAGAGAAGCTTCGCTGTTAGACTGCTGTGTGGCTCCTGTCTCCTCACTGTACCCTGACTGATACACTGGCACTATGAGGTCTGAACTCAACAGCTGCACTACATCTTCCCTCAAGCTCTCTCCCAGGCAGTCACATGGGTGGCTGCCCTGCACTCTCATGTGGAGGTCTGACGGGGGAAATCTGTGTCCTCACTCATTCAGACTGGGCAGAATTTGCTTCCTTAGAATTGAATGCTTGGACTCCCTGCTTCTTACTGACTCTTGACTGCATGCTCCCCCACGTCCTACAGGCCGCCTGCTGTTCCTTCTCTATAGGCCGTTCACAGAATAGTTGTTGCAAAGTCAAGAGAACCTCTCCCTCTAGTTTGCTAAGGCAGTGTCTTATATGAGGAAATAAAATCATAGGGATAAATCCTAAAGGTCTTGCCCACACTCAAGGGGAGGTGGTTATACAGGTAAGGGGATACCAGGTGACACTGCACAGGGTGGAACTCCTCTTCCTGGCCCTGATGCGCACACTCTGCAGGAGCCTGCAGTCTGAGTGGTTTCTGCAGTGCTCAGCTTCGGCAGTGTGTGGTGACCAGCAGCACACAGTCCACCACTTCCACTGGCACAGCTGCGCCCTCTCCAATGAGGTCCCTGAGCATTCAGTCTCAGTTCCATGAGAGTCCAGATTCTTACAGTTCCCTTCCCTCATTGGTTAAGCCCTCACTTCCTCAATTCCCTGTTCTAATAATTTGACATTAAATCTTGCTTGTTCAAATTACTGTGTGATTTCTAGTTCATGACCATACTTAGTTAAGACTGTCTCCCTTTTGCTACTCCGATAGCTGGAGATGTCGAGGAACTATCCACCAGGAGAAGGCCACTCACCTCTTTAATTTCATTCAGAAGATCAAGGGCACAACTGAAGTCAGGAGGAGTGGCTGACAGCTGCTCTTTAAAGTGGTCCCAAAAGTCACTAGGCAATGTCTCCTTCACCGGGCCTTCTGGACTGGAAGAAGGGTAAATAAACAAATTACTCTTCAGACTGTTACAGAGCCCTCATCTCCTAAGCTCTCAACAGCAGTTGATATGGGAACAGATGATTATACTGATGAGAAAGTGCCAGGGACTATGTCTGGACTACAGCAGGGCTGACTTGGATTTCTAGGATATCAATGAGGCCTCTCAGAGAACGTCTCAGGATTCTAGAGCAGCACTTCTTCTGCAGTAGGAAGAACCTGCACTGACTGGGCACCCAGCCTACATGTACGGCTTCACATATGCAATACAGATGGTATTTTATGGCGCTGTATAACAAGTCACTTCAGATATACATATGTCATGGAACTAAATGACCATTTGTTTTCTTATATTCCTAATATTTAGGAAAAATATCTTCCTTCCCTAATTAACACTTGAATGTCACAGATTTCCCCAGTAGCTGGCACTATATAGTGCCTCCTCCTTTTCTCAGTCTCACTGGAATTGCCATCTATCTAGTCATGGAAGCCAAAAAGATGTTGTTTTCACCTTAAAAAGTACAAGATGCAAACCCAATTCAATTTAGAAAAGAAAGCATTTTCAACAAACTTGGTGCTGAAACAAGTGGAGAGCCATATACAAAGACTGAATCAAAACAGTGACCTTACACTAGTCAGAAAAATTAAAATCAAAAGGATTATAGGTCTGTAAGTAAAACAAAAACTATGAAATCCTAAAAAGATAACATTTGGGAAAATCCAAGGGACCCAGGGCTCAGTGACGACTTTTAGAGACAACACCAAAAGCCATCAGGCAAAGAAACAAGAAACTGTTAAGGCAGACATCATTCAAATTAAAATCTTGGCCAGCCATAGAAAAAATGGCGAGGCCGAAGCAGGAGGAGGATCACTGTGAATTCAAGGCCAGCCTGAAGTGCATAGTGAGATCCTGTCTCAAAAATTAATTAATTAAGTCAAAATGTTCTGCTCTGTGAAAGACACTGTTAGAGAACAGAAAGACAAGCTGGGCATAGTGACCTTCCTGTGATCCAAGTTACCGGGGCTGAGACAGGAAGATCACAAATTTGAGGACAACCTGGGCAACTTCTGTAAGACCCTGATGAGAAAGAAACTTGTTTACAAAGCGCAAGGAATATCTAGCAAATGCAGGACTCTGAATTCAATCCCCGAGACTAGAAACAAAGAAAACAAAGGATAAGCCATGGACTGGAGACAATTTTTTTAGGTTTTTTTTTTTTGAGACAGGGTCTTGCTTTGTAGTTCAGGCTGGCCCTGAGCTCAGCCTCAAACTCACAGCACAGCAATCCCCCTGCCTCTACCTCCCGAGTGCTGGGATTACAGGCGTGAGCCACCATGCCCGGCACTGTGGTATGTGGTACTGGTTGCTGCTGGGGTAAGTGTCCACACCCAGTACTATTATGTGGTTACCGGGGATCGAACGCGGGTCCTTGCGCTTGCAAGACAGGCGCTGGAACCACTGAGCTAAATCCCCGGCCCCTGGAGACAATTTTTGACAAAAGACACAAACATATAAAGACCCCTCACAATTTAACAGTAAGGAAATGAATGGCCCAATTAAAACTGGCCCAAAGAGCTTAACAGGTATCTCAACAAAGTAAAAAGTAAGTCTATAAAAAGATGCTCAACATCCTTAGTGTTTTAGCATATGTCTAGATGCATCTAGATGCATTTGTAGGCAGGGATCTGGGGAGGAGAAGACTGGGTTATGGAGCACTGACTTTGTTAGGGGGTGGGGTCTGGACAGAGGAGATGGAGGCCGCACCTCCCTTCCAGCTCTTCCTTTCCTTCTCTGCCTCTGGGCTGCCATGAGGCGAGCACCTTTCCCTCCACTAAGCCCCTCTCCCACACATTCCTGACCTTGAGGGAGCAGACTACAGACTGAAAACATGGCCAAAATAAACCTCTCTCCCCTTAGGCTGTGGATGTTGGATACTGTATCCCACTGAGAAGAAAATGACTGAGACAATTAGGGAACTGCAAATTAAAAAATAACATCACTCCATACCTATGAGAATGGCCCAAATCAGAATACTGACACCAAATGCTACCAAGGATGTTGGACATTCATTTCATTCATTTAAATGACTTTAAATGACACCGTGATCAGAACTGAATCTGAGAAAAATCAATTTTAACATGGACTAGCAGGAATGTGGAAAACAGATTAAAAATAGAGAAGACTGGAACATTAGGAACTTTGGTTCATTGTTGGTGAGAATGTAAAATGGTACAGCCACTCTGAAAGTTGGCGGCATCTTACAAAACTAAACATAGTCTTACTGGATCATCCAGTAATTGTGCTCCTTGGTATTTACCCAAATGATGTGAAGAATTATGTCTACACAAAATCTGAATATAAATATTTATATCAGCTTCATTAACAACTCCTAAAACTTGGAAGCAACCAAAATGTTCTTGAGTTGGCAAATGTACAAATAAATTGCTATATCCGTACAGGGAATCTTAAATGTTTATTAATAAGTGAAAGAAGCTAATCTAGGGCCAGGGAGTTAGCTCAGTGGTTCCAGTGCCTGTCTTGCAAGTGCAAAGACCCAGGTTCGATCCCCTGGAAACCACATACCATACTAGGCATGGAGACTCACGCCCAGCAGCAACCAGTACCACATACCACAGTGCCGGGCATGGTGGCTCACGCCTGTAATCCCAGCACTCGGGAGGCAGAGGCAGGAGGATTGCTGTGATGTGAGTTTGAGGCTGAGCTCAGGGCCAGCCTGAACCACAAAGCGAGACCCTGTTTCGAAACACCTTAAAAAAAAA
>PVIR01010419.1:0-50052 GCA_004026965.1 Petromus typicus | reverse complement strand
AAAGGCTAGACAGGGAGAGCCATGACTCTTCTCAGCACTGTGTGGGGAGATGCGGCTCCAGCACATGAGGCAGTGAAACTGTAAAACTAGGGCCCCGAGGGCTGAGGGGACTCACCAAGAATCCGCAACCAGTTGACAGGAGGTCTTCTCCTTCTCCGTGGTCTTCTCACTGCCTGTCTGGACTGAGCACAAAGAACTGCGGTCTCTGCTGTAGAGGCTGCGGGAGCAGACTGGAAGCCCGTGGAGCAGTGTGAGGACTTGTCAGACACTTCTCAGGTGGAGAGGTTTGATGGAGAAGGGTGGCGAAGAGAGACCCTCTTGTTGAGAACTTACAGAGTCAGTCGCCTTCTCCCACAACCCACTTCACAGATGAGGAAGCTGAGACTTGAGTTATAATCTGTTCCGAGTGTCTGGCTACTGAGCAAAGTCCAGGTTTGGAAACCAGCCTGTTGTTTGGCCTGGCCTACCAACAAGCTTCTGATACCTGACAGTGTGGGCACTATACCCAGCAGGCTTTCTGGAGCTATGTGGGCTCAGAATCCCTACTCCTCAGGTCCTGGAAATCCTGCCCAGACTGGGCACCTAGCAGGTCATTGCCAAGCACACTATGGGGTAATTTTGGTCCTAGATTTTCCCACATAGCCTCTAGCAGCCAGAGGCGCAAGACTTTGATCAAGTCAGTGGTAAAGTTTCTTTGGACGCATGGCTTTGATGGCCTGGACCTGGCCTGGATGTACCCTGGACGGAAAGACAAGCAGCATTTTACCACCCTGATCAAGGTGCTGGGCAGGTTGGGCAAAGTAGGGAGGTGGGTGGCAGGGTGAGGGCGTGGGTGGGTTAGAAGTTTCTGCAGCTGGTGCCCTCCAGGGACAGGCAGGTGCTGCAGCAAGGAAGATGCCCTGGGTCACAGCGGGAGGTGGAGTGTAGTACCCACTCTCACTGCCCACCGCTGCCCACTGCTGCCCATTGCTCAATTCTGCACAGATGTTACTTGCTTCCTGGAAAGTGCTGCATCCAGGAGCATCCACCTATGGATGGCCATGGAGGACTCGCGTGTGGCCTTTGAGGATGAGATCGGTCCAGCTGAGTTTTAGTGAAAGAATGGGTGACAGGGGGCTGGGGAGTTAGTTCAGTGGTTCCGGCGCCTGTCTTGGAAGCGCAAGGGCCCGGGTTCGATTCCCCGGTAACCACATAACAATACTGGGTGTGGAGACCCACACCCAGCAGCAACCAGTACCACATACCACAGTGCCGGGCGTGGTGGCTCACGCCTGTCATCCCAGCACTCGGGAGGCAGAGGCAGGAGGATTGTGATGTGAGTTTGAGGCTGAGCTCGAGGCCAGCCTGAACTACAAAGCGAGACCCTGTCTCAAAAAAAAAAAAAAAAAAAAAAAGAATGGGTGACAGGATCAGACTGTGAATGGCGGACTGGGCATCAGACAGATGGGAGCGGCTCACGGGGTGCTCAGAAGCTCCTGTGTCCCTGCACAGCCCCTTCTGTGCTCCTGGGTGCCTCTCATTCACTGACTATCTCCTCTCCAGGAAATGAAGGCTGAATTTATAAAGGAGACCCAGCCCGGGAAAGAGCAGCTCCTACTCAGCGCAGCATTATCTGCAGGGAAGGTCACCATTGATGCCAGCTATGACATTGGCCAGCTATCCCAGTGAGCCTCCTCCGGGCAGCCCCCCGGCATCCCCTATAGACACCCGTCTTTCCTCAGCTCTGCCCTCATACTCCATGAAGAAACTGAGTCCAAGACCCAGTTCTTCCAAGACTCAGACTGTGAACTTGACCTGCCCTGCCCTGTACTACAATTTCCCACTCTCTCTAACCAGGAATACCAAGCCCTGTCTCTCCCTTTTTGTTCCATTCAGGGTGTTGTTAACTAGTTGAGAGGATTTCCATGAATATATTTGGTTTTTGTTTTTTGGGTTTTATTAGTTCTTTGAGACAGGGTCTTGCTTTGTAGTTCAGGTTGGCCCTGAACTCATATGTAGTCCAGGCCACCCTCAAACTCATAGCAATCCTCCTGCCTCTGCCTCTTGAGTGCTGGGATTACAGGCATGAGCTACCACACCTGGCATTATGCTGTGTGATACCAGGGATCGAACTCATGACCTTGTTCTTGCCAGGCAGACACCAGAACCACTGAGCTAAATCTCCACCCTCCATGAATATGTTTGGAAAAGAGAGTCAAAAGAGCTATCTGTACAAGTCCCTCCTCAGCTTTCTTCATGCTGAGCAGGGCAGCACGGGTCCCAGCTTTTACCCCTAGAAAGTTGTGGAGTCCCCGAGGTGCCTACAGGCAGCCCTTTTCCTTGCCCTGTGCCTTATGCATGTGACTCTGAGTAGCCAAAAGCCATGCAAGGGACTCTCCAAGCCCAGGCAGCGTGATGAAATTCCCACTGGCACAGTCTCCTTTGGAACCCTGGAGAATTCAGACTCAGTGGCTGAACTGATTCTGCAGAGGGCAGGAAAAAGCAGCCTGCCAACTGTGTGCCCCAGATTTCTACTGTTCACACGCATGCCACATGCCCACAGTCCCCTCACCAGCGCGGCTGTGGGCTGGGCCATCCCATAATCCTGCTCTTCCCCTGCTCGGCCATCTGTCTCCCTACTTTTGGCCTGCTGTCACCAGGTGGAGGATGGCAAATGGAGGGCAGAGCCAGCTAGCTCCCAAACCAGCACTGGGGCATGGCAGAGCCTCGGTCCTGCCTGAGCCCGGGGAGGCCCCCAGCCAGGACAGCAGGCCCCGGAGCTGTGGGGCTTCAGTCTGTGGCCCGCAGCTGTCTGTGTCCCTGCTCAGTCCTGCTGGGGCCTTGAAGGTAAGGCCTCGAGCTTTCCTAATCTGCTGCCTCGCCCTTCGTGCTCCTCTAGGCATCTGGATTTCATCAGTGTCCTGACCTATGATTTCCATGGAGCCTGGTATAAAACTACAGGCCATCACAGCCCCCTCTTCCGTGGCCAGCTGGATGCCAAGGGTGACAGATTCAACAACGTGGTAGGTGTCCAGAAAGGAGAGTGACGGGGGCCGCACAGCCCTGCCACACCTGCCTCATGCACCAGCCCTTCTGTTCCTGGGTGTGTTCCTGCAAGACAGGGATTGTGAGATCCATTCCACAGAGGAGGAAACGGAGTCTGCATTCTCCGGGGCTCTGGGAAGGGGCCTGCAGAGCAGGCTAAGGCCAGGCCACTATGGGGGGCAAGGGGGTTGTGTCCCAGAGAAAGGAGGCTCCTCTTCACCTGCCATGTGTTTGAGCCAGTCCTGGAATTCTGCATCTGCCAAACAGTAATAATCACTCCACGTGCCAAAAAGGAGTTTCCCAAGAATGGAACTTTAAGACTCATTCTAAGCTGAAATTATCAGTTCCCAGAGGAACCGGGAATCCCAGAGGCACCGTGTAACTGCACCTTCTACTGCCAAGGCTGCCACATTAACTAAATAGCATTCCCATCTGCACACTTAGCCTGGTAACTGCCCAATCTATCCCTGTCCTGCCCACCCAGGACTACGCTGTGGGGTACATGTTGCAGCAGGGTGCCCCGGCCAGCAAGCTGGTGATGGGCATCCCGACCTTTGGGAAGAGTTATACTTTGGCCTCTTCTGAGACCCGCGTTGGAGCCCCAGTCTCAGGGCCAGGACTAGCAGGGCAGTTCACCAAGGAGGAAGGAACCCTCGCCTACTACGAGGTAATGAGTTACCGGCACCACAAGCAGCACTGGGGAAGCAGCCCTGGGGTTCTTTTGGGAATAAAAGCATGTTCTTTTGACCTGATATCCCCAAGGAGAAGGAAGAGAATCAGGCCTTTTTGCTTCTAAAAGCCCCCAGCATGTACAGGGGCAGGGACCTCACCACCACGCTCCCTGAACATGCCTCTGGCCCCAGAGCTGGAGTTTTTCTTCTAGCCTAGGCAAGAGCAGCGACCAAGAGGCAGGGTCTTTGGTTCAGTCCAGCCTCTGCCACCTGTGGGCCTGGGACCAGTCCCACCTTTCTCATATCCCTATTTAAGACAGAAGAGGCCCACAGACCCCTCGGAAAGCCCCCAAGCTACAACAGCTGAGCTCTGGGACATTTGCATCCGTTTTTTATAGATTTCCTTGAAGCATGCAGCCTAGAGACCATGCCAATAAGACTGTAGGCTGAAGCAAGGGGCTGGGAGAGATCTGGGGAGTGACTTCTGGTGACCTGCAAAGTTTTCCCACACTACCCCTGCCCTGTTCTCTACTCAGATCTGTGACTTCCTCCCTGGAGCCACAGTCCAGAGAATCCCCAGCCAGAAGGTCCCCTACGCTACCAAGGGCAACCAGTGGGTGGGATACGATGACCCAGAAAGTGTCAAAGGCAAGGTAAGCATTCTCTAAAGCCATGCGTGCATCAGGACAGGAGGGAGATGGAAACCCAGCCAAGGTCCCAGCATCTGAATCCCTTCCCCTGTCCCAAAGGCTGGCTCTCCGGTACCACCGTCCCCTCCCTTGGGGAAGACCCACACAACACATTTCCTCCACACACACCCTGGCCCCTGTGGACCCCTCTCACTAGGCGCAGTACCTGAAAAGCAGGAAGCTGGCTGGTGCCATGGTGTGGACCCTGGACTTGGATGACTTCCGGGGTACCTTCTGCGGCCAGAATCTGCCCTTCCCCCTTACCCGTGCCATCAAGGATGTACTTGCTGCAGCTTAGCCTGACTTCGGCACATGGCAAGGGCCAAGGACACCCTCACACCTTCTGGCTCCAGCTGGCCCGGAACCTGATCACTTGCTAAGTCTCTCCACTGAGCCTCAGTTTCCCTCCCTTGGAGCCTGTGCAGAGGCCCATGGCACAGGGATGGGAGCTCAGTCCCTGTGGGCTGGAGGTAGTATGGGGTTCTGGGGTCAGTGAGCCTGAAGACCTGCCTAGCGTAAGATACAGGGTCAATAAACATCTGCTGATTAATGGAAATGCTCAGACTCCAAGCCCAGCACAGGGGATTACTGCAACTTCTTTACCCTGTCCTCCTTGTGAAAGGACATCATTTGGGCAAGCTCTGACACCAAGTAGGCAAGCATCCCACAAGAAACAGTGACCATACTAATTATACTCTCTGCAAAGCCCAAACTTGAAACCTTCACTTAGGAACATAATCGCATCTCCTATCTCACTTCCCTTTCCTAATTCTACAGCTGCTCCATAAAGTACCAGAGCTTAACAGTGGGTTACACTTGCTGCAGTCTATCTTGGTGGGCACGCACAACCCCTGGGCTCATCTGCCCTGTCTTTCTGGACTTGGGACCCTCAGAGATGAGGCCACTATGTCCCCTGCTACATTCCAGGGAGCTTCCATGGGAGGCGGCATCCTCGCATTCACCTAGACATCAGTTATTGCTATCCAGGCTTCCAAGTTGAGTCTCTCACTGAAGGAACTCACTGCTGTTCTTTCATCCCAGAACTTCACCTCTTTTAACCTGTGGGCAGGTGGGGGAGCTGGTCAAGGGACCAAGTTAGACATCCCTAAACCCAGACCCTCAGGGACAGGAAGAAGGTAGACATGTTCCATGAACCTCCTGGCCTCCTAGGGCTGGAACCTCTGCAGGGCACTTGAGAGATGGATCTCCTGGCTCTCTGTACTCCCGGTGACCCACAGCTCACTTCCCAGCCGATGGCTTGGCTGGAAGCTGTAGGCTGCCCAGCGCTGGCGTGGTCCCCAGCCCTTTGTTCTAGGTCCTCTCACACTCATCCCTTACCCCATGCAGAGATCAAAGCTCCTGTGCTCAAGCTGGCCCACAACAGGAGGGGTAGATGGACAGATCGGGAGTAGCTTAGAGGACCAGCCAGTTTTCCAGCCTTTATGAGACTGAGATGTTCTCACCAGGCTGCCATGGACTTCCGGGGCCCCTGACATGATTTTACCCAAAGAATCCAGTTCCATACTCTGAAATGAAAGAGAATTTATCTGTGAATTCCTTGATGTTTGGATTATCTGCAACTTGGGATAATCATGAGTTGGCCTGATGGCTTGTTACTCTGCTTTGAGGTGTAAAGAAGGAAGTACCTATCTGCTGCCCTGAAATCTGAACCAGCTGGAGCTGGGCAGGTGCAGCTGATTCGAAGGTCAAAGCTCTGCTAAAGGCGAACGGACTTGGCTAGAGCACGAGAGGGACCTGGCATTTCACCGCTGACCAGGGAGACCAAGTGATCCCCAACCCTGGCACCGCCTGCTGCACCACACAGGGTCTTTGAGACCCCCGGGCTGGGAGCACTCCCGAACAGCCAAACCCTGTGCCCTGGGCCACCCTTCCCCCCGTTTGGGACGAGCTATCCAGGGCTGACTCAGGGTCCTGTAGAATTAGTCACATTCGCTTATAGCTGCAGAGTCAGAGGCCAAGGGTGGAGATCGGGTCTCCAGGGCCTGCTCCCTCCCGGTAGAACACTGAGTGACCTGGCAGAGGACGTGGGCACCCTGGAGAGCTGGGCCCGGAGGCCCTCCGGACCCTCTGTTGCTAAGGTCCCTGATGAATTATATGTTTGATTGTCTTTGAATTGTAAGATACAACATACATGCTAAAGAGTGTCTGACCTGTATTTGTGTAATTTAAAGAGTTATTATGAACTGAACACCACGTGAACATCACTAGCAGCAGAAAATGAACCCTTGGTGGCATCCCGAATCCTCCACAATTCTGTCCCCGGGCCATCGTCATCCAGATCTTTGTGCTAACCTTGGCCTTCTGTCCTTCATGGGCTGACCCATCTTGGAGAAGACTCTGGGGCGGCCTGCACTTGTAGTTGACGAGGATGAGACGACATCCTCCTGGGAGCCTGGCTCCTTCTGCCCACTGTGAGCTCGGCTTTATTATAGTTGAATGTCTTCATTTTATTCCATATTTTGCTTTAAAGATACGTAAGTGCTCTACAGTTGTTTATCTATCCCACTGCTTCCCCCAGATTCAGCCTGTCAGAAGTCACCCTACCATGAGCACGTTCACTGTGTCCCCAGGGGCTCAGGCCAGAGTGTTTCCAGGAGTGGACTATGTCACTAGGCCCTGCCTCCCATTCGGAGTCATGGCTCCAGCTCACAGTGAAAGTTTTTATTACTTCCGGATTTTAAATTGTTACCCATCGCAACACTTTGTTGAATGAAGGAGTGAATCGATGACTAGGAATTTGTCTGAGCTACCTGGTTTCCCACGTGGGGAATGTCCACACCAGCAAGGAGGCGTTTCAGGCATTTCAAACTGCTGCTGTCCGCAGGGCTGCCTATGGCTTCGCCTCAACACCCCAAGGGAACTGAGGCTGGAGCAGGAGTCAGGGTGGGCTGGGCCCTTCCTGGCCTCCTAACCGAGACTGGAGGCAGGGACTCGGTCCCTGCCACAGTGGGAATGTTCCAATGCTCATGAAGAAATTTGCTTTGCAACAGTGTTAAGAGTGGGGCTTTTAAAGAAGTGATTAGGCCCCGGTGTGATGGCTTTGCGAGTAGACTTGTATCCTTAGAGTGGAGGTGAGTCAGCTGTCTCACAAATGGATCCCCAGTAAAAAGAACCTAAGGTCCCCATCTTCCTTTCCCTTCTGCCACATTATGACCCAGCACAAAGACCCTCACTACATGTGAGCACCAGGCCTCACCTCTGGGCCATAAGAAAGTAAAATGGCTTAGAGTTTTGCCCCATCTGTGGTGTTCTATTACAGCAGCAGAAAACGGACAGGGATGTCTTCCTTCCCAGGGTCCGTCCCACTGTTGAAAGGCCTTCCTCTGGCCAGCCCTCCACCCTGGGCACCTCAGTGCCCGCCCTCTCTTGGGTTCTCTTCCCTCTATGGCCCAAGAGGGAACCCCTGGACCCCTGGGGAGCAGGGCTGTGTGGACCCCAGGGGCAAAGCGGGGAGCTTTTACAGGGAGGCTAGCCCAGGCCGTCTAGGCCCCGCACCCTAGTCAGGCAGACCCAGGCCCAAGTGACCCTGGAGGCCAGACTTGCAGAGCTGACTGTCTCTTCCTCCAGATGGACACTTTCTCCCCCTTCCCTGATCCCTGGCACAGACCCAGTGATATCCCAGCTCACCTATCCGTGCCCTCCCCCTCCTGGCACCAGCACCCTGGCTGTGAGGTCCAGTCAGGGTGATGGTGAGCTCGTGTGCTCCTCAAGGGGCCCTCTGGTCCCTCCCCCAGCGCTATTCCTGGCCTGAGCGCCTCCCCACCCCGCTGTCCCCCTGCCTGGCCTGACCCCACAGCTGGGAGTCATTTGTTGGAGGTGGGGCGGCCTTGGCTATATAACCCTGGACCTAGATGTCCTTGCCACCCTGGGGCTCAGACCTCTGTCTGCCGACCCCCCCGAGCACTCCAGCTGGATCAGCAGCGAGCCCAGCAATGGCAGCAAAAGCCGCCTCCGACGCCCCAGCCTCTGGCCCAGAGGAGACAGCATCTGAGTCTGCCGAGGTGCCCGCCACAGGGCCTTCTGGAGAAGTGACAGCAACAGAGTCCACTGGGGAAGGGCAAGCTCCGGAGCCCCAGGAGCCCGCCTCCCAGGCACCTGCCTCCACAGCACCCACAGGCCCTGCAGCACCTGAAGTTTTGGCAGCCATTAAGCCTGCACCTCCCAGTGAAGGTGACCGGAGATGGGGCGGGGTGGAGGGGGAGCCAGGCATATGGGGAGGTGTTCCTGGGTACCAACCTCTTTGTCTCCCCCTGGCTTCCCGTCAGATGTCCCCAGCTCCCCACTGCAGCTGACCATTGTGGATGTGAGCCAAAACTCTGTGACTGTGAGCTGGGAGCCCCCCGAGAGGCTGGGGAAGCTGGGGCTGCAGGGCTACGTGCTGGAGTTCTGCCGAGAGGGAGGTGAGCCAGGCCCAGCCTTGCATATGCCCAGGGGAGGTGAGGTCTAGGGCAGAGGTCAAAGGGCAATTCAGAGGGGGGGGGTGCAAGCAGAGGTCTCCTTAGCATCCCACCCTCCCCTCTTGCTCCACGGGGACCTCAGAAAGTGGATGCTGTCCTGCAACCTCAGGAGCCCCCTGATCCTCTAGCCCCAGGGAACCTCTGAGTTTCATGGTGGGGGGATGCTGAGCACCTCTCTGAGAAGGGAGAGAGGGAGGGAGGTGCTAAGCCTCAGAGGAGCCTCTGGGAAGATGACATAAAGTGCAGAGGCGCTGCAGAGGGGGAAGCAGTACACAGAAAGGAAAAGGGAACGGGAGAGGAGTGTGCCCGGGCCCTGCTGCCACTGTGACAACCCTCCTCCCTGACAAAGTTCCCCCTGGCCTCTGCCTCTGCCTCACATTGTGATTTTGTAAATGTGTCCAACTCTTTAGGGGCTTCAGCAACCCCATCTCAGGCCGCCGTTCTAGGCTCTAATATCAAGTGTCTTTGATTTTGCCTAACACTAAAAAGTCAAGGAAGGACAAGCGCTGGGAGCAGGTCGACTCCCCAGACGACCAGGGAGAAGGGGAGCCGCGCTGTGAAGGGCGCCCTGGCCACGTCACCGAGGCCTCACACGCCATTTGTTCCCCTCAGCCTCGGAGTGGGTGCCTGTGAATCCCCGGCCCCTGATGGTGACCCAGCAGACTGTGCGGAACCTCACTCTGGGGGAGAAGTTCTTCCTGCGAGTGGCTGCCGTGAGCTCCGCCGGGGCTGGTCCACCTGCCGTGCTGAGCCAGCCTGTCCACATCCAAGAGATCGTTGGTAAAGCCCAGCTCACCTTTTCTTTCCCAGCCTTTGTCTAACAGAGAAACTGGACCTGGCCCTGGGCAACAGCATCCAGGCAACCATGTCCCTCCCAAGCCACACACACAAGCCACATGCGGTGCTATCTTGCCTGGAAAGTGTCAGGTGGCTTCTCTCAGCAGCAAGGGGCTCTGCAGGGCAAAGAGGCCATTTCCCCCAGGGGTCCTGCCCTCAGGCATGGGGAGGGCTTCCTGCTACCCAGAAGTGAAAGTGAGGCTTCCCTGGTCACACTTCTCGGGGTTCCAAGGCTGACAGCCCATCTGTCCCCTCTTCTAGTTCATCTTAATGCCTCCAGCAGCCATGGCAGCTCACTTTCTGCCCCTTTCCTAAGCCCTGGGTTCCAGGTTCCCCCAAGCTATTGGGAACGTGGAGAAGCCCTGCTTCCTCCCCACCCCCGTCTTCCACAGCCCTGGACGGAACAAGAGGGTCTGAAAAGGCCCCTGAGCCCTTTTCCAAGAGGGTAGTACCTTGCTGGGGACCTGAGGCCAGCTGCTGTCCCCGTTGCTAATATTTCTATTTGCAGGGTGTATTAGCCTCAATCCTCCCCTTGCTCTCCTCCCACAGCTGATCAGGTTTCAGTCTGTTAATGGCAATGAGTCATTTGGTCTGGTCTCAGGTCTCTGGGGACAGCACAGAGCCCCAGGGTGAAGAGAGATATAGACAGGCAGGTGGCCTGGGGGCTTCTCCATCTTCCTCCGTGTTCCTCCACCAGAAGAGTAGATGGTTCCACAGCTCTGGACAAGGTGACAGGAGGACAGATGTCGTGACCACAAGAGGCTCAGGTTTGGATTCAAGGCCCTACTCAGCCTGAGGTGTGAGAGTCATGGTGGCCTAGAAGCACAAACTGTTGTAGCTGGTGGGCCCCGGGACTCCCTCAGGGCCACACAGCCTTTCAGAGACAGTCTTATATTCTGATGTCCACATAGGACCATCTCTACCCTGCCAGGACCCAAGGTGTCTTCTCTGGTGGTTTCCAGTCCTGGAGCAAGGCACAGCTCCACATGGAAAGTGTGGGAGGGTTTTTGTCTGTAGCTAGGAGAGGCCAGGCCAAGCCTCCTAGTTGAGAGAGTCCCAGACCTTTCCCCAGGGACCTAGGACACTCAGACTTGGAGGGGCCTCTGAGGCCAGCACTGAAGAGGCCAGCCAGACCTGCACCCACTTCTCCATTAAAATTCCTCTGGCAGGAGAGGAGGGGATTTCCTGGAGAGAAAGGGGGTGGAGGAGGCCATGGACAAGTGTGAAATAGCCAGGCGTCTGTGGGCAGGGCAGAGCGGGAGCCTGTCCAGGATCCTCAGCTGCTCAGCTGTCCCTCCTCAGCCACCTGGAGCTGCCAAGCATTCTTGACCCCCTGCAGCTGCCCCTGGGGCATCCCAGGCCTGCAGCCCCCACGCCAAGTGCCTCCTCAGCTAATCCTTGGAGACACAGTGTTCCTTCTCACTGGCTCCTCCTTGGCTGCCCTTCACGCCACAACCAACTGCTGCCACCTGTTTGCTGCTGAGGAGCCACCTCCAGGGACAGGGACAGTGGCCACTACGGAGGCCCATGGAATGTGCAGAGGCTTCAGTGGCTGCAGTGAATTAAGGTGTGATCAGGAGGTGGCTCCCTGCCATAGCAGGGGCCAAAATAGGAAGACTTCCCAACAGTGAGATGAAAGGCTGGGAATGGATAGGAAAAGGGGCATATACCTGCTCCAGCCTCATTCCAGTCAGGGAAGCCTCCAATGTTCCAAGAAGAATGAGCAAGCAGGCTCTCACAAAGGGGCCTCTGCAAGCCCCCGGCCAGGGAGCGCTGGACACCCGATCACAGGATTGGATACCATTGCCGCTCTTCTTAGTTCAGGCCAACACATACAACGTCTGTTGTCCTGCAGGGGGCGACAGAGAGCTGCCTCATCTCCGACGAGAATGCCTGGGCTGCAGGGCAAATCCTCGCCTGGCAGAGCCTAGGTGCCAAGGGAGTGTCTGAGATGTTTACCAGTTCACACCATGGAGGCCCTGACCTCCCCAGAACCTCTTGACTCCCAGCTCCCCAGGGCCCTTGAGGAATTTGGGCCCCTCCCCCTTGGGACTGAGAGCTTTGTCCTCACAAGGAGAGAGCTGGACACCCTGGGAGCCCCATGCAGCTGTCCACCTGCTGTGATAAGTCTAGACTCTTGCTTTCATGCAGAGGCCCCCAAGATCCGTGTTCCTCGCCACCTTCGTCAGACCTATATCCGGCTGGTGGGAGAGTCCATCAACCTGCAAATCCCCTTCCAGGTGGGTCTGCCCTTGGATGGGGGGAGGGAAAGAGCCCGGGCTGACACGGAAGGGGAGTGTCAGCATTCCCACAGGGTCTCTGGAGGCCCACAGAGATGCCTGGCCTCCCTCCATCATGCCCCAGCTCTGCTGGGACCCTCCAGCCTGGCACAGGCAGGCAGACCCGAGGCAGAGCAGACACTGGAGGTCGTGTCTTCAGGCAGCACCCGTGGCTCAGCCTTTGCAGCTCTGGGCCAACACCGCAGGCTCCGGGCACGGCTCCGGACAACCCTGGAGCTGGTGGGCATGGGGCCTAGAAGTGGCCACACTCACCGGAGTACTCCTCCCTGCCAGGGGAAGCCCAAGCCTCAAGCCTCGTGGACCCACAATGGCCAGGCTCTCGACAGCCAGAGAGTGAGTGTGCGCAGCGGGGACCAGGACTCCATCCTCTTCATCCGTGCGGCCCAGCGCGCCGACTCAGGCTGCTATGAGCTCACTGTGAGGCTGGAAGGCCTGGAGGCCAAGGCCACCATTGATATCCTGGTGATTGGTACGGGCGCTGGGGGTCGCCTCTTGGGACTCAGAGTTCCCCCCTCCTTCCCTAGGGCTGAGGACATTGAAGGAGCCAAATCTGGGTCTGGGCATTTCATGGCAGGCCCAGCCTCACCCCTACCGTTCTTCCCACTCTGGTTGTGCAGAGAAGCCAGGACCCCCCGCGAGCATCCGGGTACTGGATGTCTGGGGCTGCAACGCTGCCCTTGAGTGGACACCACCCCAGGACACAGGCAACACAGAGCTCCTGGGCTACACGGTGCAGAAGGCAGACAAGAAGACAGGGGTGAGCTGGCTGGGGCCAGGGGGGGCAGGGAGGAAGTGCCCAAGGTGCCTGGCAAGGCCCATCCCCCTACAAGTCACGGGACCCAACTCAGTGCAACAGCTAACTGAATCCCTAAGTGGCCCTCAGCGGTCCTCTTCCCTCTCCGTCTCTCCGGTTCTTCCTAGAAGCTGGAGGAGAGGCTGGGCTGGGCTCTCTGCAGCCTTTCAAGCTCTGAAGCTGTGTTTCTGAAATCTTAATGTGTTTAGGAATCACCTGGGAATTTGCTAAGATGCAAATTCCAAGTGAGCAGGACTGGCTGGAGGCTGGGTCCTGCATCGCAGGAAGGCTCAGGTGCTACTGAGGTTGTCATGTGCCAGCCACGCTTTGCATAGAAAGAAGCTAGAATCCCCAAGGAATGAACAGGCACACCTAAGCGCCTCAGGACTCCTTCTCCTAACTCTCTCCCTCTGACCCAACACTGGGTAGCTCAGCCTCCCAGGGTTAGGGACACAGAATGAGCCCGGCAAGGAGGAGCCACTGGGCAAGCAAGGTAGTCGGGACAGGGGAGAGCGGTGAGGGTGATGCGCCAGGCTGTCCGCAGCAATGGTTCACAGTGCTGGAGCGCTACCACCCAACCACCTGTACCATCTCCGACCTCGTCATTGGCAACTCGTACTCCTTCCGGGTCTTCTCAGAAAACCTGTGCGGCCTCAGCGACTCGGCCACCACCACCCAGGAGCTCGCACACATCCGGAAGGCAGGTGAGTTGGGGCCAGGCAGGCATCCTGACCTTTACTCTGTCTCTACCTCTTCCTTGGTGTTCCTACATCCCTCTCTCTGGGCTTCTCCTGGGTGCCTGCGCTCTCTCCCTCTTACACACACACACACACACACACACACACACACACACACACACACACACCTGCAGGCACACACACATGCACTGACACAGAGCGACTGTGGAGTAATGCTTGTGACAGACTGATCTCAACACCTCAGAGCAAACCCGTGCAATGAGCGGGTGCGGCTGTATCACCGCGGTGGTGGCTGGGTCTCATGCATATGTCCCACAGGAGCCTCCCTGATTGGCAATGTGTGCGTGATAGGCGGACACTGGCAAGTTTACAGGAGCACAGACTCCCTGCCCAAAGAGAACGCCACACAGACGAACACAGGAGATGTGGTATTTACTGTCTCCAACAGGCGCCCAAGTCTCTTGCGTCAGATGTAGGATTCCAGGCCTTTTTCCCACCCCACGTGTGTCTGAGGCCCTCCCCACCAGATTGTGTGGGCTCGAGAAGGCGCACTCCTCTTAACACCAGACTGAGCTGCACAGAATTAGGAAGAAATTTTTGTTTCCAAAAAAGAAAGCCAAATGGATTTCCAAAGACCAAGAAATGAAATGTTATCTCCAGGCTGCTGGTCTCCACCTTCTGTTGAGATCTTCTGCCAAGATCTGCTCATGGCTCCAGCTTTCCACCCACCCCTGTCTGTCCCCCGGGCCCACCTCAGCTGTGTGTCAGCTTTCCTTCCCTCTGTGATGTTCTCTTTCTACCTTCTGTGAATGCGCCATGACTTGCTTCTCAAAGATGCTGACTGAGACCAGTCTCACAAGGTCTTCTCCACTCTTGTAACCTCAAGTTCTCCCCTGCCCAGGTATCACCGCCAAACCTAAAGGGTTCATTGAGCGAGACTTCTCAGAAGCACCCTCCTTCACCCAGCCCCTGGCTGACCACACGTCCACCCCTGGCTACAGCACCCAGCTGTTCTGCAGTGTCCGAGCGTCACCCAAGGTGAGGGGTCCGCAGCTGGGTGCGGGGGTTAGAGATCCTCCGCGCATCTGCAAAGGCCTATAGGTGGCGCTTTGGAGCTCAGGCCACACCCTTCTCTGACAAGGCCTCTTCTGTCTGTGCCTCCAGCCCAAGATCATCTGGATGAAAAACAACATGGACCTCAGGGGCGACCCCAAGTACCGTGCCCTTTCTGAGCAAGGGGTCTGCACCTTAGAGATCCGGAAACCCAGTCCCTTTGATTCTGGGGTCTACACCTGCAAGGCCATCAACGTGCTGGGGGAGGCGTCTGTGGACTGCCGGCTGGAGGTCAAAGGTGAGGGTCGCTCCCCAGGGACCCTGCTGTGAGGAGAACTGAAGCCCCTCTTTGGGGACTAAACTAGAAGCAGAGCAGAGCCCAGCAGAGCACGGAGGAGCAAGGCGGTCAGGCTGCCTGAGTAAACAGGGCGCCGGAACTCGGCCCAGGGGCTCCGGGGAGGCGGCACTTTGAACCTCTCGCTCCAGCTTCCCGGGGCTCTAACCTGCGGGGGGTCTCTTCTAGCCTCAGCCACACACTGAAGAGCGACGGGAAGAGGCTGGGATGAGGAGACAGGTAGGTGGCTCTGCTATGTCTGGGGGCAGCAGGGGAGCAGATAGGTGGCAGGGAGCAGGGGCGCAGTGGCGGGAAGAGGCAGCAGTCAGCTCTGGGGCAAGTCTGCAGTCACAGCCACTAGCACACATATCCAGGGCCTTGTTCTGTAGGGCGATCCTGCTGAGGCCTGGAGAGGCTGATGCCGCGGGGGGTCCCAGCATGGGGACTGCCGCATGAACATTTCTTTGGCCCAATTTCCTCATCCAAAAAGTTGGGACAGCGGCCTTTGCCCTATCTTCCCTGCCTCGTAGTTCTGAGGCTCTGGGTAAGTCAGGAAAGACCCAGAACCACAGTGGACAAAGCTCAGCCCTGGACATCAGGCCTGAAGGAAGGAAGAGTATAATTTTCCCACCTCTAATTGCTCTTCCAATATGTGGTGGTGCTCAGCCCACACCAGGGCTCTGTTCTGGCGGGACTCCGTCTCTGCCAGGTCCTGAAGCCTGAGAAGCCAGTCCCAAAATACAGCTCCAGAGATGCCAAAGGCCTGCATTTCCATAGCAACCGCTGAAGGAAGCATCCTTGGTACCTGCTGGCTCCTGCCCCCAGAAGACAGAGTCGAGGCCTCAGGAGTGGACCTAGCAGGCCCCGGCCAGGCCTCCTGGCACAAGGTGCCCGGAAGGTAGAGGTCTGACCACCCTGGGAGCTGTGCACTGGGTGAGAAGCCCCCAAATAAAGGTGTGAGTGTTACAGTGGCACAGGGGCCTCTGTGGCAGTGAGCGTCGTTGTGAAGGGGAAAGTGCAGCGTCACTCTGGGGGTGGCACTGGAATATGCCATGACGAGGATGGTGCCACTGGGGAGGGTCTCAAGATGTCCCAGGGCATTTTCCAGACTCCAGAAGTCCAGAAGTTGTTTCTGACTCAGGTTTTGCCACCCCAGTGTGTAACTATAGCAACAGCAGCACCCCTGTGGCACCCTCTCTATGACACTCTCACGCCTCCTCGCCTAGCTCCCCGCTGCCCTCATTCTGTCTTCGCTGGGAGCCTGTCTTGGTTCCTCTGATGCTGGGCGGCGGTGGGTGCTAGTGATGCTGTCTCGGTGAGGGTTCTCCGTCTTTTATTAGTCATGTGGGACTCCACTGGGACCCAGGGACACCCCACCTCCAACAAAGGCAGAGGCCCAGAGTCAATATTCACACCCAGAACCCACAAACTCCACAACCATCTTTCTCCCCACCCCACCTCCTCAGGGCCCCAGGCTCTTGGCAAGGGGTGAATTCATCCTTTCCCAGAGCCCTCAAGGCCCGGACTCCATCTGCACCACAGCTTCTGAAGTCCCCCCAAAGTGAGCTAAATACCTGTGGTATTTAGGGTAAGAACTGTCCCCATTCTCAGGAGGGCGTTCCCTTCTAGCCACACCCAGCCCGGGGAGTGAGCCTCCAGGCCTCTGGGATGTTTCCTTAACCCCATCCCCCAAAGAAAGCTCCCACGAACAGAAGCTTTCTTCTCCATCTGTCCCAGAAGCAGCAGTGATGGCGTCCCCTTGAGCAGTCCAGGCCTGTCAAGGAGGGCTGGGGCAACACGGGGTCCCAGGAGACAGGAAGTTACACCCCAACTTCCTTGGAAGCTCAGGGTGAGGCTCGGTGCTGCCCCCTGGTGGATACTTGAGACTAGCCTCAACAAAACCACACTCTCCAGGGCTTGGGGCCCCACTGGGAATCCAAGGGCTGGTGAAGAATAAAGCCAACATGAGAAATGATTTCTGGACCACTCTTTCTGCTCTCTCAAGTATAATCCTGGGCTTCCTGGGGTTAGGAGGGCAGGTATCCTCACCCTGTTGTCACCCAAAACACGAATCCTTGGAGTTGGCAACTGATGCTCCTTGATTCCTGCCTTGTCTCTGCTCCCGGCCACTATCTGGAGCACAGTAGAGAAAGTGAGGCCAGGACGTATTTCTCCATCCTTCCATTTTGAGAGAGCCCCTTCCTGTCCTGAAGCTGGGTCCCAGGGCTACACCACCAACACCTCAGACCTGTAGATTCCCTTGTGTGGTCGGAACATTCTCTCCTGGCCCAGAAGGCTCTTCTGCAGTCCTGCCCAGCCCTAAGCACTGGACCACCCATAGGACGATGGGGCAGGCAAGGGGGCTCAAGACACTTTCCTCTCACCTCAGAGCACTCAGTCCCTTCCCCATGATGACCCTCAGCATCCGGCTCCAGGTCCCCGACATGCAGGGCCATGAACTCCTCATGGATGAGCCCCTGTTCCGTGGGCACCTCCTCAGAGCCTCCCTGAGTCATAGCCACAGCCCAGCTGTGGGAGGCCCAGCAAGACCAGAGGGACAGCGGGGACATGAGGTCCAGGCTGAGTCCCGCGAGACATGGGCCGGAGAGAGCAGAGTCTAATCATCCACCTTCTCCTCAGGGAGGTCCTCGTCGATGGGGGGCTCTGGCTGGCAGCGGAAATGATCCTTCCAGATCTTCAGGAAGGTCACCCGGAACTTCTGGATGCGGAAGGCATAGACAATGGGGTTCATGGCTGAATTGCCATGCGTGAGGAAGATGGCGATGTAGATGAGGATGTTGGGCTTGTGGCAGGTGGGACAGAAGAGGGTGATGCAGTTCAGGATGTGCAGGGGCAGCCAGCTGAGGGCAAAGAGGAAGAGGATGAGGGCCAGAGACTTGGCAATCTTCAGCTCCTTCCCGTAGTACTTCTGCGGGTCGCCAGAGGAGGCCGACACCTTCTTGCTGAGCTGCTTTCGGATCAGGTAGAAGACCTCCAGGTAGATGAGGACCATGAGGAGCAGCGGCGGCAGCACCCAGACGAAGAAGTTGAAGTAGACCATGTACTCCATGCTGATGACCTTCTCGAACTCGCACTTGATCACAGGCTCCCCAGCACTGCCATTGGCCGCCCAGGCCATCTGCACCTTACTTAGGTTGTTCCAACCAAACATAGGTGTCAGGCCCACCACAAGGGACAGGATCCAGCAGCCAGCAATGGCCACGGCTGCCCTCCTCGGGGTCACCACCGTCTTGTACCTGTAGGTCAGGAGGCAGGGTGTGAGAAGCTGCTGCCCAGCCACCATGAAGGCCCCTCAGAGGCTCATCTAGCCCCGGGGGGTTCCTAGAGGGCTCCTCTCCCCATCTAGGACCAAGAGAGCAAGAGGGGGGGTCAAAAGATCTGCTCAAGGTCACATGGGAGGTGTGGGCACAGGCCTGTGCTTCCAAACACAGGTCTACACTCACCAGAGCGCCAGGTGGTGAACAAACCGTTCTACATGAGGTCTGCTGACTCCACTGTTATATTGACCTTCTCTCACTCACCCTGTGTCCCCTCCCCCCCCCAGCACCCTGTCTCCTACCTCCACCTTTACCTCCTATCCTTTCCCAGTCACTGCACATGCTTACGCCTAAGCTCGGCCTCAGGAAGCAGCAACGCATAGAAGGAAACCCTTCGGATGACACGCAGAGGGGGCTGCCCCTGGCCAGAGACCAAGGGTTCTGATATTGTGGGGGCTCCTCACCTCCTTTTAAACCAACCCAACCAGCAGCCAGCCTAGCGCCTTCCACCCACATGCTGCCTTGGAGGCAGTGCCAGCCTAGCTCTGCAGCTTGCCCAATTGGGTTTTCTGGTGCCATTCCTGTGAGGGATGGAGTACCCACTGAGCATGTGGACAGCTCTCAAGAGGGGGGTTGGATGTTAAAGGGGGGCTCTTCTCTCTTGTCCTTTGCCTGCAGAATCAGAAGCTTCTCCTTGTTGATGGTAAAGCTTAAGGGTTGACCCCTTAGGATGCGTTGAGCCTGCTCTGTGCAGGCTGTGGGTCAGGAAGGGGGACAACTTGGAGGGCAGGAGAAGCTGGATACCTCCTCCTTCACCAACTAGAAGACAGGCACAAGAAGCCACCTTTGGGGCCTTATACCAGAAAGATCTCTTTGCCCTTCCAAAGGAGAAACCGAGGGCCCTGGATGATGCTAATCCCCTCGCTACTCTGTGGTTGCAGGAGGTGCACGGCTGGTCCACTCACTTGGGCCCTGCTCCCCTGCTGTCATGAAAGCCCCCCCTCCCTGGTCTTCCCAGCAGGATGGCTGGCAGGCGGAAGACCGGATGTGGACCCCAGCTCTGCAGTATGCAAGCTCACCTCCTCCTCTGTAAAATGAGACCTACTGCGGAAAGCAAAGATCAAAAAAGATAATATGTGCAAATGCTGTGCAAACACCTGCCAGGATCCCTTAGCCCGAGCTCTCACCCTGAGATCCTAGAAAAACACACACCTGGAACAACTCCAGGGTCCCCAGGTGCTCGGCAGATATAACCCGAAGCTGCTAAAACGTCTTGCTCAGGTCTGGCTCCTGGTGATCTCACAGTGATCCTACCCCATGCCCTCTTACCCCATGCCCTCCTACTTCATGCCCTTCTACCCCATGCCCTCTGGGTCTGGGCACAGTCTTTGGGGAAGGACCAAGAGCACACGGTCATTCTGTGGGACATGCATGGGTAGAGCCAAATATCCCGTCCCCAGCATCGCTGCCTGTCATGTCACATCACATCTGTGACATGCAAAGCTTTTCCAGGGACCTCTCAGGGAGCCCCTTCCCTGCCCTGTGGGCAGCCCAGTGGAGGGCACAATCCCATAGCTCAGATTAGAATTCTTCAGGCCCAGGACTCCTGGCTCCTGCCTGGCACTCTTTCTACACCTCAGGCTGACTTTGGGAGGGTTGGATGGTGATGATGGGCAGCCTCAGAACACCCTGTGCCTGGCTGCTTTCAAATGGAACCTGCCAGGACCTGCTCAGAGGGCACCAGCTAGAGACAGGTCAGGTCTGAGACAGAGGACCAGGTGACCTCTGGTCCTGCTGCTCAGCCTGAGGACTGAGGTCCCGCCCAGGACCCCTGTCTGGGGAGTGATGACCTACCAAGAGAGAGGCACTGCCAGTGTCCCGGATGAAGAGAGGGCGGCGGTCACTTCTAGCTGGAGAGATGCTCCCCGCCCCCTCCATCCCGCACCCTTCCTGCTGCCCAGAGCCCCGGGGTCAAAGCTTTCCTGGGGCTTCTCCAGGACTGGTCCTGGCCGACCCTGTGCACAGGGTATCAGTCTCATCTGTTTTTCTTGCTATTTTTTCCTTGGTGGGAAAGGGCCAGGCGCAGGACCTTGGCTGTGGTGGGGCTGGATCTCATGGGCCTGGGGACACTCACCTCTCTTACATATGGGAAAGCAGAGGTACCCATGGGGTAAGGATATGGAAGGTGCCTCTAATGGGGAGCCATGAGGGAACTGGTCAGAGCGCTGGCCACCTGCAAGATGCACCGTCACAGCGATGGGGACAGGCAAACACCAAATGGGGGTATCGTCCACAGGTGAGCAGGACAGACAGCGCCTTAGAGACGCAGCTAAAGGAGTCGGAGCGAGCCAGCTCACCACCTCCCTTCAGGCTGCGTTCGCCCTCTGTGTTGGGCACCTTTGGGCTGAGAGCTGCCTCTCAGGGTGGTGCCACCCACTCCACTGGGTCAGTTATTGGGCTTGCCCCAAGTCCCATCCACAGAGGAAGCTACTGCTTCTGCCCTGGACCCCCTGGAGGGGCGTCCACACAAGAGGAAGGAGATTCTGAGGCCAAGTGGTGGGGGGGCTCAGAAATAATAGCTAACCAATTGACAGTAAGGGCACTGGTGAAGCCAATAAGAGCTAAGATTTAACGCCACGTTCTGTGTTGGGTGTGGACTTTGTACACAAGATTTCACTGTTACCTCTACCCGGCCCTCTGAGCCAGGCACTGTTATTACCCCCATTTCCTCGTGATAACTAAAGAGCAAAGATTAGGAAACATGTCCAAGGCCACTCAGCCAGGAAGCAGCCAAAGTGTGCCACTTCCAAAACGGCTAGTGGACCCAGCTCTACCACTGTGGGAGGAGGAGGATGCACAAGGCTGCAGTGTGGAGCCCCAACAGAGGAAAGGCTGCAGGGACCCTCCCTGCATGGTGCAGTGCCCAGTCTGCCCGCTGTGCATTGTCAGAGTGGCTGACCAGGCAGCCCTGGCTGTCTCCCTTCCGTTCATTCAGCAGATACTCAGCCTGTTCCCAGCAGGCCGAGGGACCAGGCGCCAGGTTGGAAACATATCTGAGCACAGCAGGCACGTGAGGAAGCACCTCTCTGGAGGTGGGGACACAGACAGTAGAAAGCAACAAGCCCAGAAGAGCTGTGCAGGATGAAAAGACCCGTCCAGAAAACACGCAGGGCACTGAACGCCAGGGAGAGGCAGGGTGGTGCTGGCTAGAGCTGGGGGCCGCAGGGAGCTGAGAGCAGCCCTGAGAACAGACAGGCACTGAGAGCTGAGAGGGGGCAAGAAGGCCCACACTGGAGCCATCCAGGCAGGAGAGGAGGGTGGCACTCCAGCGGCAGCAGTGAAACTGAGTGGAAAGGCGCGGCGTTGGGGTGTATTTGGGAACAAGGTAAGCAAGACCTGCCGCAGCTGATGAAGCAGGGGGACCCTTGCTTCTGTGACTGTCTGGGTGGTGGAAAAACAGCTCTGGCTTTGTATCCTGATGACAGAGCAAGGATGGCACGTGTCTCCTGGGTCTAGCTGATGCCCTCTTCCCTAGCACTGAGCCCCACACTACCTTCCTGGGACCTAGACACCACTCAGGGCACCACAGGGCCTTTGCACTTCCCATTCACTTCCCAAGGTGCTCATTCTCTCCCTATTCAGGTCTCAGGACAGATGTCTTCTCCGCAAGGACCATTCCAGATAAATAGTCCCTGTCCCCCTGCAGCCTCTTGCTGCTTTTAATTTTCCTGATGGAAGTGAGCTCACCATCTGGCTGTGTACCTGGGCGTTGATGCATCTGTGCAGGAGAATGGACAAGGCACCACCGTGACAGAGCCTTCATTTTGCATGCACACCACTGCTTCTTCCCAGTACCCTGCCGACTGTTCAATGACTTCACTGAATGAATGAATAAATGCATATAAAAATGGCTTAACAAATCTATATCTGTTTATTCAGAAATGATTGACTGAGGAACTACATGATCCAGTGCAGGAAGCCAGAGATCAATCAGAGACAGCAAGAAGCCCTGGCCCTCGCCCTGGAGGCCGTCACAGTGCCCCGGACAAGGATATCATCCCCAGGTCATGTCCCACTGCATGGGCAGCCACAGGGGAGCTGGCGCTGAATCAAACAGCCACATCCCCTGCCTGCGTCCCGAGACATAAGTCAGCAGTGGTGAGACTCTGATGAGCAAGTGCCACCAGGCCGCCTGCCAGCTACCAGCCCACGCAGGGCAGCCCTGGGAGACCACAGGGAAGCTGTGCAGTCTTCCACCACAGTCCAGACAAGCAGGGTCTGAGTGCCGGGCTCAGCGGTCCCCTGCTTCATTGACTTCCCCTTTCATGGATGAGATCAATTCCTGTGGTGGCCTTTCTCTGCCTCCCAGGTAGCCCTAAAGAATTCTGTTGGGTGGACCAGAAATGGCCACTCATGTGCGAGGCGCTATTGTTGTAAGAACAAGAACAGGATGTGCTGGTCCTGGAGCTGTCTGTTCTTAGCTCGACTTCCCAGCTCTGCCCTGCTCTGTGTCATCAAGAGGTGGTCCCTGCCAACTGCATTTCCTAAACCCCTGGGTCAGCTGGGTCCATGGGGAAATGGAAGTGCCGAAGGACACGGAAAATGGAGAAAGGCACCTTTCTCTCTGTCCCAGCCCATCTTGGACCATGGTTAGATTTCTCTTTGGCCTGACCGCCCTCAAACACGAGCCTCTGTCCAGACATACCACTGTGGGTCCCCCTGCCGCCAGCCAGCTCAGAGCCAGGTTCCAGGGACACTGTCTCCGCCGTGGTCCTCCTGCTGTTCACTGTCCCCTGTTGGTGTCTCAGTTGCTCGACACCCTGTGTGGCCAGTCCCTGGCACTGAAGGCCCTGAAGTGAATGTGTCCAGTGATCTGTGTGTCCCACTGGTTCAGGCTTGAGGATGCAGCAGGAAGAATCAACCCCAGACACCCCTGAGAACTCTCGCCCAGAAGCGCAAGCTGGGCTCAGACATATGGTGACTCAAAAGAGAGAGACCACATGACAGCTGTGGTGAAGGGCAATGTGGCCAGTATGAGGGCAGGAGTGACACGGAGCAGGGACTTTAGGCCTCACTGCCCCTGCTTTCGTCACCTGCCCATCACCCAGGCACTGGGCAGGGGCCAGACTCAGTTCTATGTGCAGTGCCGCAGTCTGGACGCCAGTCTGCCTCCTCCATCTTTTCTTACTTGGCGGAGGGGAACAGTCTTTCGTAGCTCTGGTCCCTCCTTCCTGCCTCCCTTCTTATCACGCGTCTCAGCCACTTGTGACTGGAAACGAGAATCTCAGGACCAGGGAAGTCAGGCTTTCAGGCTATTAAACTACTTCCTGCAGAGAAATTCTTCCTCCCAAAGGAGAACAGGAAGCCAGATACAATCAAAGGCTCTCCACTCGAGGGGCCAAATGTTTAATGGTGACATTGCCCGAGGGAGTCTGGTTCTGGGCCCTAGGGAGGGGGCAGGATGTCTAGGGCCTCAGAGTCGTGCTCCCTTTGGGTCCTGTGTCGTCACCCAGTATCTCAAACATCTATGTTCACCAGTCCCCAAAAGAAGAGTCAGGCCCACAGCCCAGGGCCAGCCAGCAGGGCTAGAGAGGAAAGGCCACTCTGAGCTCCTTGGGAGAGGAGCTGGATAAACTGATTAAGTCATTATTGTAATGGGCCTTGGAAATAGCTCTGGGTCACCTGCTGAGGACACCACAGCCTAGAGGAAAAGACAATTAAGTTGGCACGGGATTCTCAAAAGGGCCTCTCTTCTGAGCAGCTTCCCTCCTTCAGAATCACAGGCTCTCTCTGGGCACTGTGGGACAAAAGGAAAACACAGGGCCTGCACCAAGGATTTAATCTGGGCGTGATGGAGGAGGCCTAGCCCCGGAGAAGACAGCAGCACAGCGCAGGAGACAAGACCAAAGTTCTCAGCAGCTGCCAGCAAAACCCTCAGACTCAGGGCCAGAGATTTATCTCAGTGGTTCTGGTGCCTGCCTTGCAAAAGCAAAGATGAAAGAAAGAGAGAGAGAGAGAAAAAAAAAAAAAAGAAAGAGAGAGAGAAGGAAAGAAAGAGAGAAAGCCCCTGAGACTCAAAGGTTTCCCCCAGACAACTGACTTCCCAAGCTGAGCCATGTCTTTGTGCCCTGAGGTGAGGCCTCTCTGCCCCCTGGATGTGCTCTGCCATCTCTACAAAGACAGGTTGGGGTTTGGTCCGTGGTTCAGATGCAGAGGAGGCTGTAAGGGGTGTGGTATAGACACAATCGGAGCAAAGCACAGTTTCCTGGGACACTCACCCTCTCCTCGGCCCAGTCCAGGGTGTATCAGAATGTTCCTGCGCAGCCTGGAGAGCCAGGCCTCGCTCTCTAACACAACCCCCTAGGCACCTGCCACCTCCTCCCGTGCCCAGGCTGGCTCCAGTGAGCATCCCGTGAGAGGCTCCTCGAGGGGCCGGGGAGGCTTCTGACCTGGACAGAGGGCGGAGAACTGACCCGGACCTCGGCACACCATCTCCTCACACTCAGATTCGGCCTCTCCGGCCTCAGACTGAGGCTGGGGCGGTGGAGGGACAGAAGCCGACTGGTCTCACCTGCCTGGGCTGACTGTTTCTGACTCAGCCAGTGCAGTGGAAAAACCCAACCCACCTGCACAGAGACTTACCGAGCCGTGAACAGCTGCAAGCCGTGAGGCCTCACTGGCGTGACCACGCTGGGAAAGGGGGCAAATTCCTTCTCCGGCACAGCGGAAAGGCCTGATGTTGGGGAGGGGCACCCAGCTTCCCATAGGCCTCTCTTCGGCCCAGCTGGCACGATAGCACGCGGGGAAGGGTCGCCAGGAAGATGCAGAATTCCCTGGGCTCTGAGAGAGAGTGGAGGGGACCTACACTGCTGACATCAGGCCCCGGACGAGCGGGTCTCCCTTAAGATACCTCACTGTGGTGGAAGTCAGGAGGCTCCAGTGTTGGTCCAGGTTCTGACCTTCCTGTGTTGGGCGTCTGTGTGCTCGTCTGAAGGATGAGGGATTAGACAAGACACTACAAGTTCGGGCAGGTCACAGTTCCCTTCCGGAATGTCTCAGATCCTCCTCCACGGAGCGTCCCGAGACACTCCTCTCCCCTGTGTGCAGTTTCGGCTGCTCCCCAGAGGTCACCCCCTCCTCTAGGATTCCGTGCTCCAGCCAGTGTCCCACAGAGAGGAAGAGGGGAGCAAGATGCAAAGGAAAGAGAAAGAGGATCTGCCAGGGAACAGACAATGGATGGCTCAAGTAAGAGCCACGTACAAAGTGCGGCTCCCCTTTTATCAGCTTGTGGCCTTGACCAAGGAACAATCCTTCCAGCCTGGGATTTGTCCTGGGCCTGGCAGGAAGAGAACAGAAAGGGGGCGGTGTTAGCTTATCTAGGCGCTTGGCAAATAACGGCAGCCGGCAGCCGTCTGATTGCCAGGGAGGATGCCCCTGATTCCATGGGGAACGCCAGCTCTCAAAGAGATAAAGAAAGGACAGGAAAACAGTCACTGCTGGATCCCTTTGGCAACCCAGTCCCAGGGCCTTCACTTCTGTTTCCAGCCAGCTGTCCCACCCAACTCAGTCTTGCTACAGCACCAGCCCATGTTCCCGATCTGTCTAACACGTCTGAGTCTAGGGTGGGAGAAGGTGGGGGCTTGAGGAATCACTCAGCCCAGGGAACAGACCCCAAGAGACCCTGAAAAGCCACACCCTGAAGGTCATGCAGGCAAACTCTCTTGGCCGTGGCCCCTGTGCATGCCGAAAAACAGGCCATGCCCCTTGGAGCACCTTCCCCCAGGACCTGTGGGCCTGCCTGCAATCATCGGGTCTGGGCACTTGCCTGAAAGTCCCTCTACTCTGGGGCTGTGATTTGCCCCAGCCTGAGACAGCGGTGCAGACTCCTGATGCCTCCCAGATCAGCTCAAGGTGTCAGCCGGGCTGAGACGCTGGGGAGGTCTGGAGAGCCTGGAGTCACAAGGGAGAAGTCCTCCCAGCGCTTCCCTGGCCTGGACGGTGGGGCGCTTGACTCTGAAGGGGCGACAGCTCTCACCCAGCTTGGTGGGTCTCTGTTCTCACTGCCCCGGGCCTCCAGGGCCCCCTGTTTGCTCACAGCATCTAGCCCTCTGCTCCAGAACAGATTTACCAGATGGTAAGACGTAGGAGGAGGACCAGGACAGCTTTCTGACTTGAAAATTGTTCCAAAGAAAGAATCCACACCGTCCTCAGAGCACTACCCTTCTGTGACTTGTACTTCTCCATCTTCTTCCCAAAAGTCTAAATTCAGTCCCTCTGGCTGCATCAGAGCCCAGAAAGACGTGGCTCGTGGGACCTGGAAGAAGTGCAGCCATATTTTCTCTCCATCTCAAATTCAAGAAAGTGCGGCTTGGAGCTCAGTAGGGATACCAAGAGCCAAGGATCTTGTCTCTCTGCTGTGCTCCCCAATGTGTTCTTTCCCCAGGTCCCACATGAGAACTGATTCAGCGGAGGCAGAGGCCTTTACACCAAGTCTCAGGCCAGGCCCAGCCTAGAAACTGCCCTCCTGGGCCAGCAGCTGCCCAGGCCAAGGCCGCAGCGCTAGAAAGAGAGTAGCTGCAGCTGCAGCTCTGAGCCTTGCTGACCCCAGGCATTTGTTCAAAGCCTCCCTGTACTGCTCCAGGGATGGATTGGGTGAGGGAAGGGCCCAGAGCAGTGGGAAGTGGGAGACAGCAGGCTCTCCTGGGTAAGAGGTCGATGCCTTCCAAAGCAGCCGGCAGTGGGGACAGAAGATCCCTGGATTGTGGGATCTGACTCCCTCCCTCCTCCTTCCCGCGTGGGACAACCAGAATAAGTCTTTATTCCGCCCCTTAAGGACACAACTGCAAAGACCTAAGGGTGAGGGCAAAGTCTGGTCCCATGTGGTTTCTTAGCACCAGCACAGTACCTGGCAACAGCAGGCATCCTACAACATGTGGATAAGGAAACTGAACCATGTAAAATGCTGTTAAGCCAGGTATGGTGGCACATCCCTATACTCCAGCACTCTGGGAGGCTGAGGCAGGAAGATTGCAATCTGGAGCTTAGCCCGGGCAACTTAGCAAGATCCTATCTCAAAGTAAAGAATAAAAAAGGGGAAGTAGCTCAGTGTGAAGGAACTGGGTTTAGTTCCTACTGCCACACACAATTACACACAAATTGATCGTTTAAAATCAAAAAGGCAGAAAAGGAGAAAAGAAACAAATATAATTAACAAAAATCAACTACAAACGTGGCAGACTTTATGCTGACTATATAATTAGTCTAAACTTGAATAAAGAGGGAGGCAAAAATGAGGCAGTCCAAGGCTTCTTGGTCATCTCAACAGTATCTCTCTGGGCGTGAGACCTGGCCCTCCCCCCACTCCCAGACAAGGGACCTTCAGTAGAACTCCCAAGGCTCCCACTCTTGGGTCCTGCCTCGACAGCCCTGTCCCAGGATTGAGCCACCTCTGGCAGGGCCCTAACCACACTTCCCACTGCTACAAGACCTCTCCACCAGGTCTCGGTGGAGGTGAAGAACGTCTGATTTCCTCCCCATAACCTCCATCAGGTTGTTTGCCATGGAAGAATGAAGAAGCACATAGCTGCTACCAGCGTCTCTGCAGGAGCCTGGCGAGGCAGCTTCACTGAGGCTTGATCGATAAATTCATTTTCAACCACTTCTTCCACTTCTGCAAAGCCCTATAAATCACTCGCATCTGCCATGACCCTGGATGGGGGAATCTCACATTATGATGTGTGTGGGGGAGGACGGAACTTATTAAATCAAAGCCTTTTTTTTTCCATCCACCATTCACGAAATCTTCAAAGGGCCATGCTCAGAGCTGGAAAAAGAAATTGCAATGAGCTGGCAGTAATGGACCTTGGGGAACTGGGCCAGGCAAGAATCAGGCAGGACACACACCGGAAGGGGTGGACACAGGAGATGCGGCAGAAAGGGGCCTGCAAAGTGGCTCCCACCTCAGCTGATACAAACTCCCACATCCAATAGGCCATGTAGAAAGACCCCCAGCTTTCAAGTCCAACAAAGGCCTGACCAACCACTCATGCTCCCTGACCTCTATTGCTGGCACCTACTTTTGCTGACAGAGTGCACTGGTTGGCCAGGTAAACAAGGCAGTGGCAACACCTCCAAGGATGAACCTCGACAACCTGCCCAAAGTTGTGCCCCTAGGGGCTAGAATTAGAACTGCAGTTGAGGTCAGCCACCTCCAAAGCCCATGTTTCTTTTCTGGTATTAAAAAAACATTCCTCAATTTTAATTGAATTGACAATAATTGGATATACTTGTGAGGCACATATATGTGTATATATGTGGTGCAATGCACAAATCCCAGATTTCAAATCCTTGGAGTTGATTTTAAAGCATGTTTTGTTTCGTGCACTGACATTCACAAGCAGCCAGGAGGAATATAAGGGCAGCCCGTGGTCTTAGAGCTTTCCTGTTTCCCTCACTGTCTGAGCTCCTCAAACTGCAGTGTGGATATGAATCACCCGGGGTCCTTTTACAATGCAGGTTATGAGCCAGCAAGGCTAGGGTCAGGCCGCAAGTCTGCATTTCCAATAAGGTTTCAGCAAATGCCAAGGCTGCTGGACCCTGGCCATATCTACAGCAGCAAGTCCCAGTGGTCCTCACCCACACGTAGCAAAGAAGGACTTCTCCCCATCCTGTTGGAGAAGAGAATGGCAGAGGAAGCCCAGAAAAAGAAAGCCACTATCTTGAGTCATACAGGAAATAGCAGAGCCGGCAGGGTCCATCATAAATCCATTGTGTGACCCGTCTCTCTCAGGGAGAAAACGATCCCCATGTGAGAGGGGAAGCTGGGCGCAGAAGAGAGAGGGGCAAGAGGCGCAGCACCACAACCATGCACATCACATGAGCACTGGCAAAACACTGCCAACTTGTGATCCTGCCAGGCATCCACACAAGCTGGCAAGGTGAGATCCGGGTCTGCTGCAGCTCTTCCACAGGAGGGAAAAACTGAGGCCTGGGAAAATGCAGAGCACGCCTGAAGCCACGGCTTGGCTGCTTAGAGCTGGAGCTGAGACTGAGCCCCACCTCCTGCGTGTCTGAGTCCAGTTTCTTTGCAGGAAGCCGCTGTCACAGGCACAGGGGCCCTCCCAGGGCCCCACCCTGGGCCCGGCCAGAGCCTGCCAGCTGCCCCTCTACTCTCAGCCCCGTGGAGCTCGCACGGGGATTATTTCTGCTGTGTGAAGCAGCAACACCTCCAGATTTAGCTTCCCTGCGCTTGTGACTGAGGCAGCTGTGTCAAATGAGCACACCCAGGCTCCGGGCTGCAGAGGAAGCAGGCTGGGCTGAAAGGAGGCAGGCAGCAGGCCAGGCCTGGGCCCGCCGAGTCTGGCTCAGAAATCTCAGCCATCTTAGCTTAGCTGCACTGATTTCTTGTCTCCTCCGTATCATCTTATATTCCATTTCACACTTGGCCCTGAAGCTCCTTAAAGACAGAGGCGATGGCTCCCCACATCCTGAAATCCCCAAGGACAGTCAGAAAGAAAGCTTGCTTTGCTTTCTAGCAGGCACACATTCAAATCCCAATTGTGCTACTCACTGGCCGGGTAACAATTTTCAAGTTACCTTACATCCTGGTTCTCTACTGGTTTATTTGCAAAGGGATGTAGGTACCAGTCTGGCAGGGCTAAATACAATTAAATATGCCACCAAACAAATCACCTAACACTGCACCGGACGTGGAGAAGATACTCAGTGTGTACCTTGGGTCTTGGCCCCAAATGCCATGTGCTAAAAGCTTGGTGCCCGACTGATGGTGTTGTTAGAGGTGATGAAAATGGTGGGAAATAGGCCTGTGTGGAGGAAGTAGGACACTGAGGGAGTGTCCTAGAAAGGTGTATTATGACCCCACCCCACACCTTCTTCCTGGCCACCATGGCTGCACTGTGAAATACCTGCCATGATGCTCAGCAGCTCCTCAGGCCCTGAGCGATAGACAACCACCACGCACTGAAACCTCAGAAACTATAAGCCAAAATAAATCTTTGCTCCTTTTAAATCAATTTTCTCAGGTATTTTGTTAATAAAAGCTGGCCAACATAGACCTTCTACAGCCAAGTGTCCCCGCTGGGTTCCTAGACTTCTTAAAGCAGTAAGGTGCCTGACGAAGCCCACATGCCCTCCCCAGAGCAGTGGCACTGCCCACCCTCATCTGTACATGGGCTCTCTATGCCTCCTGGCCCTGCCATTGCCACTTCTCAAGGCTGGCTGGCCAACGCTAGGCCTCAGGAAGGACTCCTCCAACCACTCTCCACACTGACCTCAGCACAGACAGACACACACCCGCACACCGCCATCTGTTATTCCTCCTCCCTCTCACCAGGGCGAGGGAAAAGCCTGTGTATGGGGCTTACACATATGTTCTCATGCATGTTTCTCTCCACAATCCTATGAAATAGATATCATCACTTCCATTTGAAAGATGTGGATACTGAAGCTCCCAGCATATGGTTATGTGAGTGGCATCTTGCAGGCAGAGGCTGAGAAGTCAGGTGAGGATGGTGAGTCCCACTTGCCGATGAGGACACAGCCAAATGGGCACAGGGACAGCCCAGGCCCAGAATTCAGGCCTCAGGGATCCAGTCCAAGTCCTCCTCCCTGCAGGACAGATTGAGGGGAGACTCCAAGGCTCATTTATTCCCCAAATATTTATTTAGTGTTGCAAGTTCTACCCTAGGCATGTAAGATATGGAGATCTGTAATGATACCCAACATTTACCCAACACGTATTATGTACAAAGCACAATGCTCAGCACTTTACATGATTATCTTGCACAGCACTCTGAACACTGAGGGCATTACATTATGATCCCTACTTCACCGATAAGGACACCAAGCCTAAAGAGACTAAGGGGTCCCCCAAAGTGTTTCAGGCAGGAGACTTAACCCGGAAGTATTCCCTTAGCCCGGGAAACACAAGCCTGCCCTTCCAAGGCTCTAAGACTCCAGTAATCTCTCCCACTCTCCCCAGCTTGGAAGGATCCCTGTCATTGATCTTCATAAGTATTTCCCTTCAACTTTGTTTTTCAGTCTTAACTGTGGACTGTCAGACTCCTGCCACACTGGGACAAGAAGACTGGGGTCGTGAGGACTTGGACTTATGCTAAGGAAGGGACCAAGGCTCAGACTCAATCCCTGTGCAGAGGCCCTGGAGCTGCCTGGTCCTGGACAGGTTAAAATGCAGCAAAGCCTGCACAGGGAGACCTTGGTGGGTCTCCCCAGGCTCCCTCCTGCCTTCCTTATACATGTAGGAAGTTGGGGGTAGCCCAGGGCCTCCCCTCTGCAGGCCTCACTGTCATGGGTCAGGACAGAGCACACGCTCCTCTTCCAAATTCCAGAACTATCCTGAGCCCTGGCAGGAAGAGACAGCGTGGCATAGCGCTGGAGAGGGAGGAGGCTCCCAGCCAAGTGCCTGGTGCCACCCGCTTCCTGACCTCCTCCCTCCCGCAGCAGCCAGCTTCTTCCCTCTCCAGGGTCTTCCCATCCACACGGCCCTGATCTCACAGCCAGTGTAAGCTCCCTCTGGCCCTCAGTGCCAGCCCATGAGGCCCTTGGTACCACCTGAGCTGTAGGCCAGGCATCACGCCCCAGTGTTAGCTCCCTTCCTGTGCCGGGGGCACCACTGCACAGATGACTGTCTGTGGTAGGGACTGGAAATATGCCCATTTTATACAGCAGACACTGAGCCCATAGAGGTAAGCTTTGCCCAAGGCCATCCAGCAGTAAGTGTTGGGATCCAGCTAGGATCCAGGTGCTTCCATGTATCCATCCGGCTGTTCATTCATCAATTCTGGTCCCACTGCACAGCGGTGTGGCTATTAGCAAGTTGTTTAGTCTCTTGGAGCCTCACGTGTGGACATGGGGATATATTACAGACTCTGAGAGCCTCTTCATAAAACTGGGCAAAGATTTACTCAAGACGATCCAGGCACCTAACAAGGCCGACGTGGTGGGAGTCCCTGCACATCTCTGAGACTCTCTGAACATCAAAGACAGGGGGGCACTGAGCCACCATCACCATCACTTCTGACCCTGGGGCAGAGGGTTCACACAGCCACGCTGGTGTGCGCCTGCGCAGGTGTGCAGGCACGCATGCGTGTGGTCTTGATGTCAGGCCCTTTCTTTGATGGTTCTCATCAACCCCAAGGCCCAGGTAGGGTAAGAAGAGACTGGCCACGGGACAGGGACATGAGCCTAGAGCCGGAGCCGGACAGTGACCTTGTGCCTATGTGTCCGGCGGGCCCAGGCCGGCTCAGGCCTCCTGCCAATGCAGCAGCTGGGTACTTGTCAGCGTCCCCCGAGGCTGAGTCTGCGCCCTTGAGGACAAACTGTGTTGTCAGAAAGCGCCTGCTAATTGAACCTGTAAACTGTGTCTGTGTTGTTGGCACAGGAGGATCAGCCTGGCCGGGACGCCTGTGTGGACTGGGGAAGGGGGGAACACAGTGTGGAGCAGGCACAGTAGTCCACAGGCCGGAGAACGGATTTGGAAGCCTAGAATATTATTCTTTTTTTCCCCCTAGTATTAGGGATGAACCCAGGACATTTACAGAGAGCTACACCCCAGTCCTTTTCTAAGGGCTCAGTTGCCCAGGCTGGGATTGACCTTATAATCCTCTGCCTCAGCTTCCCAGCATGTTTCACCGCTTCTGGTAGAATATTATCTTTTTATTTATGAAATAAACAGCTATAACTCACACATCCACACACACCTCAGTGTGTGAACACACCCCGGGAGGAGAGTCATGCCAGCAGGGGGCTCCGTGCCTTCACACCCCTCACTCTCAGGCTGTCACCAGCCTCGGGCCGACACAGCCGCTGTGCTGTGTGTCGTCTGCATGGCTGTCATCGGGAGCTCATCACGGCCTTGCCTGGGAGTGGGGCTGTGCGCAATAGAGGACAGGGCCCCAGACTCAGTGTCTGGCCCAGATGGCTGACAGCACAGCACACAGCAGCCCTTGCCTCAGCTCCCCAGGCCCTGAAAGGATGGGGTGTGTCGCTGTTCAGAACCTGAAAGCCAGGACAGGGACAGGCGGGTGTGTGTGTGTGTGTGTGTGTGTGTGTGTGTGTGTGTGTGTGTGTCTCAGCCTCTGCACTCGCCTCTCTCCACTGCACTCTCTGTCTAACAGCTGAACTCTCTCCTTCCTGCACCCCACAGGCCTGAACCAGGTGCCCCCTCAAAGCCAGCCAGGCATAGGTGGGGCGTTGGCCACCATGAGCCAGCAGGACCATGGGACAAACCCACACTTCCCCACAGTGCATCATTCATCTGATGCCAACCTGAGCCCAGGGAGCACAGCAATCACACAGCGTCCAGAGGTGAGTGACACTCAAGCTTTGCATTATCCAACAGTAGTAATAACCCCATTCCTGAGTGTCACGATGAGCCAGCCCCTCCACATGCGCTATTTCGAAGCCCCACGTCAGCCCTGGGGAGTGTTAAGAAGACAAAATAGAAGCACAGAAAGGTTAAGCAACTCATTCAAGACAACACAGCTCTGAGAGAAGCTGAAGCAGAATTTTACACAGGTCTGTCTGCTGGAGAGACTGCTCTCACCCCCATGTCACTAATGCATCTCTGGAAAGCTGGGGAGAAGATGCTGCTCTGAAAGGCAGATCAGTGAAACGTACGGGAGAGGAGCTTTCTTAATATACCTTTGCAGCTCCTGTCCCCGGGAGACTCGCTGGTGAATTTCAGTTCTGACTACAGACAGCCAGCAGGTGGGTATACACCAGCGCACTTGTTCAGTGGGGACAGAAAGAGGGGCCGGGAAGGAGCTCATCCTGTGCCCCAGTCCCTGCTGCCCCCACCAGGGGTGGGAGCTGAAAACCGGAAACCAGCAGCTTCAGGGAGTGGCCACACCAACGCTGCCAGCTGCCCTGCAAAGCCTCTCTGCTCCACAAGTCAAAGCAGCACATTTCTATGTGGAAGGGCTGACAGGAGCAGGCCGGGGTGGTGGGAGCAGTGTGCCCAAGCCACCCCGCTCCAGCTGTCTGCTCTGCCATCAGTGCAGGACCAGAGCTGGCACTTGAAGCACTTGCTTAGAGGCTGATTATCCTCTCTACCGCATTAGCCGAGAGGGGACCTCAGTGTCCTGCCACAGAGGTGAGATTGTTGGGGGGCACACCCCCTGTGACAGTACTAGCCCATGCTGCAGTGCAGACTACAGGAGGGAGGGAGGCTCTGGGGGCCACTCCCCTGGCCAACGTCCTCCCCAGAGTTGCTGAGGATAAGCAGAGCTTGGGGTACAGCACAGGGCCCTACTATCCCAGAAGCCACTTGTCCCATTCTGAATGGAAACTAACAGAAGACAAGCCCCACTGCACTGTCTCCTGGAAGCTCTGGTGGACACGACCTGTGTGCCATGCTGGCCCAGCCAGAAGCCAGGAGCCTCCTGAGAAGTGAGGTGCCTAAGAAGCTTGGTGACAAACGCTCCTCTCGATTTCTTCTTCCATTCTCTTCTCCAGAAACGGCACTGCCATCCTCCCACAGGCTTAGCCAGAAACCAGAGTCATTTCCCCTCTGCACATCCAGGGCACGCCTCACTGACACTCTCTGCAGCCTGCCCCCACGCCCTGCCTGCCACCCGCCATAAACCCCTGGGCAGCTTTGTGTCCTACCTGACTCCACTCCACCCTCCCACAGCAGGAAGCCTGGCCTTTTTGTTAATACATTGAATTACACTGATTGATTTTTTTCAAATGCTAAACCACCCTTGCATACATGGAATAAACCATTTTGGTGGTGATATATTATCCTTTCTGCTTTACTGGATTAGATTTGCTAATATTTTGTTAACGATTTTTGCCCTTTTTAAAATGTAATTTGAATTATGTCATTCTTTGCTTAAGTCACTCAGAGGCTCCCAGTGTACTCAGAATAAAATGCAAACTGTTGAAAATGAACCACAGGCCAAGAAGGCCGTACCTAAGCCCTTGTGGGTCTCTCTGGACACTGACACAGGGTTTTGGAGATGCTGGCCAGGGCCTGCCATAGAGATCACCAGCGTGACTTTCCTCCTCAAATTGTCACCGTACCGACCTGCCTCTTTATGTGTTTGCTGGTTTTCTCCCCACTAGTTGTATGAGCCACAAGGACAGGGACCAGGTCCATCTTCTGGCCAGACTCAGATACCTCGCACGAGTTAGCACTTCAGAGCTAACGAGGGAACCGAGGCTCTCCTCCTGCCCATGCCTATGTCGTCGAACACAGCTGAGAATAAACACACAAGCAGGAGGATGTCTCCTTGCAAACTCATCTCCCAAGTCTCGGGTGGACCCTTCACACCGCAGCAGCTTCCCAGTTCCAGTCATCCCCGCCTTTCCCAGAGGATGGCTTCACACGTGCCGCACTCCAGCACCACCCACTCCCAGCATCCTCGCTCTCAGCAGGTGACCCTGCTTCCTGCTTCACTGACACAATGGATACAGAAGAGAATGTCACCTGCCAACATCTGCACAGAAGCTGCCAGAGCCCTGTGCGATGTCACTTTCGCCACTGACACCCAGACCCAAGCCAACCTGCCCACACATGACATTGTCCCCGAAGTTCTTGCCGTTGTCCCATCTTTACTGTTCCGCTCTCCTCTGGATCACGTCATTCAGCACAGACACACACACCAACCTCCCCCATTTTCAAAAATATCACAAGCCAAACGCCTTCTGCCCACTTCTCCTGACTGCTACTGCCCCACTGCTTTGCTCTCTGCAACACATTCTTCGAAAGAGTAATCTATCCTCTTCATACCAACTGTCATCGATTCCACTCCTCTCCTGAGCCTTCTCCAATCTCTCTTGTCCTTGTCAAAGTCACCCAGAGCTTAGCTACACCTACTGGTAATTCTAACTCCTCATCTCTCATCACCCGTCAGCAGCTTTGGAAACAGCCAATTTCTGGCCCCCTTTTGAAAAATTTTCTACATTTGGCTTCCAAAAGAACCCATTTTGAGCTCTGGTTTTTCTTTCTACGTCAGGGGGGGTCTCAGGTCTCTCTCTGCTAGTGCAACCTCAGCTCCCTATTTTCTCAAGGCCTGGTCCTTGGTCCCCTTCATCACCTCTATTTTTTCTCTTGGGGATCTAATCCAGTGGATTAATGAGCCTTCCTCATTCCTGGGACAAACTACCCAATACCTGTGACTAAAGGAGGAGGAGTTTACTTAGCTCACCATTTTAGAGAGTTCAGTTCACGGCTGCCTGGCTCCGAGGCAGAAGCAATATGGAGAAAGCATTCTACCCATGGCACCAAGGGGCTGAGAAAGAGGAAGAGGCAGAGAGGAGAGAAGAGAAAGGGAGGGGTGAGGGGAGAGAGACAGAGACCTAGAGATAGTCCAAAAACAAGTAGACTTGTCCCATCTCCTCCAATCAGGACCTGCCTCCTGGTCACACATTTGCCTATGAATTCATCAGTGGATTAGTCCACCAATCTAGACAGCTCCCGCATGGTCCCAAAACCCCACCTCTGAAAACATGAGACTTTGGGGGACATTTTAGATCTAAAGCATAAGGACCAGCTTCAAGGATTTCTACTCTATCCACCTGCCAGCAGCTCTTACATTATACCCTAAGTCAAGTTTCTCTCCTAGACTGCTCTCTTGCACACCCAGCTGCCTGTTCAGCACTGCAGGGACAGATCTTGTAGACTTTCCACATCAAACATGTCTGCATCTGAATCTTTCTGCTTGCAAATCCTACGCCATCTCCAGCCTTTCCCATCTTGGATGGTGCCAACTCCATCCTCCCTATTGCTCAGGACTAAAAGTATGGTCATGTTGACTCTTTTCTCCCACATCCAGCTCTTAAGTAAATTCCCATATCCACTCCATAAACAACCTCCTTGGCTCTTTCTTCAAAATATATCCAGAATTTAGATGAATCACAGTACATTCATACAATGGAACCGTAACAGGACTGGGGCACCACTACTTCACACAGACACAGGGTGGATCTTAACCAGAATTTGGGATGTCAAAAGCCAGACATAAAAGGGTACACACTGCTTGATTCTATTTCTAAAAGTTCAAAACAAGCAAAAATTAGTCTGTGTGGGTAAAGATCAGAACAGTGGTTACATTTTGGAGAATAGTGATAGATCCCACTGGGGTTCTGGAAATGTTTTAAATATTGATCTGAGTGGACAGTGACCACATAAGCATTACATATATACATATATATACATACATATACATACATACATACATACATATATACATATATACATACATATATATGTAAAAAAATTACTGAGCAATACACATATAATGCATGTACTTCACCATATGAAAAATTTACTTCAACAAAGAGAAAATAAAATGGTAAATGTTTAAAATGTACATCGAGAACTAACCGCTTGTTATCACCTCCTTTGCGGTTGTTCAGAGTCAAGTCACCTCCCTCTTCTCTTTCCTAAATTGCTGTCATAGCTCCTCACAGGTCCTCTGTCTGCGCCCGACCTGGTGCATGTTCTCAGCACAAGGTACAGTGATCCTTTAAAACCGAGGTCAGGTCATATCCTGCCCCTTCCTAAGCCTGGCAACGGGTCTCCTCCCTTCCCTTGAAATAGAAGGACCTGTCCTTCCAGAGTCCTCGCAGCCATATATGGGCCAGCAGCTCCTTATCTCCCCCACTTCTCCTTTTATCATTCTCTGCTGGCTGCACAGGTCTCCTTGCTGGTCCCCAGCACTTCAAGAACATTCCGACCCAAGGACCTGTGCTTGAGTTATTTTCCCTGCCTGGTGCATTCTCTTGATGGCACATGGTGTATTTTCTCATCTCCAAGATTTGGCTCAAGTGGGCCCTCTCTAGGAAGCCATCCTGACTATCCTACTTTAAATTGTAATCCTTTCTCCACCGGCCTCCCAGGGATCCCCAGTCCCATTCACCCGCTCTTTTGACGGTTTTAATCGCATATTTTACCTTCTAACACTCTACATAATTTAAACATTGTGTCAGTTAATTGGCACCTGTCTGCCTGTCCATTATAAGGCAGGCTCCACGAGAATCTCTTTTCTTAATGACTGTATCCCACATATCTACAACAGTGCCTAGTACACAGGAGGCACTCGATGGGTATTTGTTGAATGAGTGAATGCATGAATGAATAATCTATCTACATTATGGCCCTGTGTGGGGGACAAACCAGGGGCACCAATTGTCCTCCTTTCCCAAAAGGCAGAGGAGCTCTGGAGGAAGGTGGCAGGTAGCCAGTTCCAAAGGGCTTCTTCCACTTAACTCCAGCAGCAGAAAGGGAGCAGGGATGGGGCCCAGGCCCTGCAGCTCACCACGCAGCCATCTTCTGCTCCTACCATGAACAGATGGAGAGTTTCTCCTTGGCCACCTTGGTCTGTAGAAATCAATAATCCCCATGGTGGCTAAAAGCTCCCAGACAGAGGAAAAGACTCGGCCAGGCTGCCCATTTCTGTGTCTCGAGGCCCAGCAAAGTACATGGCACATAGCTCAAAGCATGTTTATGCAATAAAAATGGATGTCACTGGTCTCTAACCCCACACCTCTTTGCAAATCTACTGAGGACAAACTGCCAGCATGAAGAACAAGATAAGCAGTTTCTTTCTAGTCTTCAGGGAAGCTCCTGCCAGCTGCCAGCAACTTCTTGTCTACCTTCAAGCCAAAGGCACCAATGCCCAGGCCCACCCACCAGCCTCACCTCCGCTCCCCACCCCCATCGCCCCCTGCTGGCCTTGTCTTTGTTCTATGGCAACGATTAGCCCCTCCCCAGCTTGAGTTCAGAGGCTGAGTTTAAAGGAGTGATTCTCACCCCTCAATGATAGGTATGAGCCTCCTTCTGATCTGTTCTGTGCCCTCTGCTATATGAGCCCAGCAGAGACACACCACGCTCCGAATCCTTTCCCATAGAGACTGCTCCCCTTAACACAAGCCGAACAAGAGACTGTGCAGTCCTCAGAGGGTAGAGTAGGCAATAGCGCTGGACCCCAGGCTGTCTGGTCCTCCCTCCCCAGCCCAGCAGGCTAAAGGAGCAGAGGAATGCCAATCCTCCTTCTGGGGATTCAAGGTTTGGGTGAAGTGGGCAAGGGGTCAGGGAGGATCAAGTCCAAAGAGTTAAGAAACATTTAGCCTCCTGAGAAAACCCTTTCAGAAAGAGGTTACACCATTAGGGGCTGTTATGCAAATGGTGGAAGCCCAGCCCAGACTCGGCCAGGCTGCCCATTTCTGTGTTTTGAGGCCCAGCAAAGTCCGTGGCACATAGCTCAAAGCATGTTTATGCCATAAAAATGGATGACTCTACTTGACTCTAATCCTAGGAACAACGTGAATTGTTAAAGTGTTTCTATAATAATGAGAAACTGGTAACAATCTTCATGGCCACCAATTTAGGAGTGAATAAATAAAATATGATATCCAAATACTGATTTACTTCAAAATGCTTACAGCATGCCTTCTGGGTGCCAGACACAGGGAATAGGTGGACATGAACAGGGACCTGGTCCTGGATCCCAAGCCCAGACAGAGGGACATTACATGGAAACTCCTTTGTCCCCTAGTAATGTGGCAGGAAGAGCATCTAACAGAGAAAGTGAACCTGGTCGGGAGGAGATGAGGCAAGAATTCCCAAAGGAACTGAGACCTACAAGATGAATAATAATCCATTATCAGGTCATAATTTTAGTTGACATAGGGAATGTTTATATAAAATGCTAAGTGAATAAATGGGATATAAAACCATATATAGGGCCAGGGGGTTAGCTCAGCAGCACAGCACCTGCCTGATAAGCTCAAGGTCCTAAATTCAATACCAGGTACCAGAAAAAAAAAAAAAAACATATACAGAAGATGCTCTCAATATTTAAAAATAATATCACTATATGGGTATGTGTGTGTGTGTGTGTGTGTGTATGCATGTCCATGTGTATGCACATGTATCTAGAAAATTTCTCTGGAACACCAAAATGTTAATAGTAGTTGTCTGTAGGTGGCACACATATGGACGATTTTACCATCTTTTTTCTTTCCTACATTTCTCAAAACGCAAACTGGCAGTTAAAAACAAAAGTCAAATACAAAGGTACAGCTCTGACAGCTGGCTGCACCCAGGCCCCTAGGGAGAAGAGGTCTGTAGAAGACACGGTGGTCATTCCCTGCTTCCAAGCAATCAACACCAGGTAGCTCCCAGGCACTCAGCTTTCCTGGCACCCACCCCAACTCCAGGGGTTTAGCTTTCACCCCTAAACCCAGCCTGAGGCCTCTGCAGTGAGAGCCTCAGCTCCTTGGCATAACCCACATGGAGGCTGCCCCATTGCAGCAAAGAAACAGCTTTTCTGTCACAAAGCAACTCCCTGTAGCTACCACTGATTCACTGATTGGGTGAAACTACATTTCTTTTCTGCTCCTTCTTACTATTCTGGTTACTGTTCCTCCTTGAGCCTTTCACATCAGAGGTGGAGGAGCAGAGTCTGGATCAGGAAGAAGGAAGAGCTCTCAACTAAGTGACCTCGAGCAAGCTCCAAGCTCCCTGGACCTCAGCCTGCAAATGTGAGGGGCTGGGCTCCAGGCCTCCTGCTGCTGCTCTGGGGCCCATGACTAATGCACCATGGGACAGAGGATGACAGACAGCCTACCTCTCTGGTCTCAGACACCTACCTGACTGCAGCTTTTCTGGGACCCAGAGACCACAGACACCTGCTGGGTTACCCTTGCACGTGAGACACTCTAGTCACTGAGAAAAGCCCAGGCTGCCAGTGTTAGAAGGGCTACTTTGGTGCCTAAAAGCAAATATCTCCCAATTTACAAGGTATCTGTCCCTGCCCACACTGGGCCCAGTATGCGGGCTCCCCTACTTCCTCTGGATTGGCAGCCCAGTGGGGCAGGCTTCCAGCTGTGGACAAAAGCAGGGCAACCAGCTGCCCACTGGAGTAAAGGTGGGATGGGGGAGGTGCCGCGTGTGTCCGAGCAAGCACAGAGGCCATTGGCAAAAGTCAGAGGAGAAAAATCACCCCATTGAGAGCTCTGGGGAAAGTCCCACATAAATCACAGCTGCTTGGACTGCTGGGCTCAGCTTGGGCTCCCATATGAGAGGCATGCGGTAGACAGGGCTGGATTCACACTTGCCTCTCTTCCTGACGTGATGTTTGTCTGCACAAATTACTGAACCTCAGTCTATCTAAAGAATTGTCTACAGAACAGAGATTCCAATAATCGGCTGGAGATTCAGCACAGTGGTTCCAGCATCTGCCTGGTGAGCGCAAAGTCATGAGTTTGATCCTTGGCACTACATAACACAATGCTGGGCATGGTGGCTTATGCCTGTAACCCCATTACTTGGGAAGCAGAGGCAGGAGGATTTCTGTGAGTTCAAGGTTAGCCAGGGCTACATAGTGAGTTCAGGGCCAGCCTGAACTACAAAGCAAGACTGTGTCTCCAAAAACTAAAAAAAAACAAACAATGAAACAAACAAAATAATAACCTCTACCACTGAGTGGCTATACACTTTAAAGAGACAAAATACGCAAAAAACACAGCTAGCACATAATGTCTGAGAGCCAAAAAAACACAGCACAAAACTTCCCAAGATGCCAAGACAGCCCCAGTGAGACCAGGATCAGGCAGAACCACGGGAATGAGAGCCAACGGGAACCTCAATGATCTTGAATCCAACCTCTTGGGTTGGCAGGAAGAAAAGGGCTCAGAGAGGCTGACTGGGCTGCACAGCTACCTTACTCATCTGCCTCCATGAACTGTTCACCACCTACCAAGGCTGCACAGCTACCCAGACAAGAGCAGGGTTTAAATGTGGGTGTGTCTGGCTTCCAAATACTCAACACTCCTTCATTTCATGCCAACCCTCTGGCCATGGGTACCCATTGTTAAGGCCGCCTTTCCACAAAAAAGGCTTTGATCAGAGAACTCCCTGGGGGAGCCACCAGATCACCACAGGGAGCCATCAAAAAAGCTCTGGTTGAGGGGGTGATGTGATGAAAAATGACAATATCTTAGGACCAAGTGTGAAGGGAATAGGGTATCGATTACCAAATGGGAGATGCCAAGCCAATAGCATGCAAAAGATCATATCATGGATGAATCAACAATTTTAACTTTAAAGAATTTGTAAACGGACTACACTACATAATGTGAATTTCTTTTCACACCTGGACTGTTGACAGCTGGAATGCAATCAATCATGTGGTTGACTGACCAACCTTGGTCCACTCAGGAAAGGCCTGGCTGAGTGGTGCATCCAGAGGCCCAGACACGGCTCGCCAACACTTAGTCGTGTCATCCCCATGCCCATAGCCACTTCCACCTTTGACTGGCATGTCAGGGCAGGAGGGAGGAAGTCAGGCAGCTGCTGACTGCAGCTGAATAGAGGACAGTGGGGCAGAATATACTGCCCCTACATGGCACATGGGCAGTGACAGGCAAGGATCTAGAGGGGCCCAAACCTCTCCGAAGCTCCTGACTCAGGGAGGCTCTTCTCCAGTAGGCATGGCACTTCCGGCCCTGCTGCCGAGTGATGCCACAGGGGCCACATGCAGCTAGTGGGGGGAGCAGCGGTCAGTGAGAAAGGAAGGGGACAGCAGGTGGGCTAGAAGTGAGACCCCTGATGGCACTACTGAGGTGTACTCATACACGCCCATTCCACCGGGGTTTACCAAGTGTCTGCCAGGGACATGGTGAACAGTTCATGGAGGCAGATGAGTAATGTTTGCTGTCCAGGCCACCAGCCTTGAGACATCGACGATTCACAAGGGGAGAAGGAATAGCTGCCGACATAACATTTCCTTGGAAATGTGTCGTGTCTGCATGTGTGTGTGTGTGTGTTGCCATATAAGAGCATGTGTGTTTGCAGAAGGAGAGGGAGGACAGGGCTTGCCTATCCAGTCCTGCTTTAAGCCATATATTAATAATGATAACAACTAACACAAACCTACCACTTATGGCTTGCATACAATATACCAACCTCCATACTAAGTGCTTTGTATGTATGAGTTCACTGTATTCTTCCAATAACCCTGGCAATAGGCACTGTTATTAATGTCCTCTTCTACAGATGAGGAAATTAAAGTTTAAAGAGTTAAATAAGTGACCTTTCCAAAGTCACGTGGTTAGGAATCCACAACAAGGAGTGGATCCAGACCTGCACTGACTTTACCCACGCCCTGCCTGCGCTCTGTGAAGACAGCTCCCAAGACCCCAGCTCCAAAACAACTGCCTCAGGTTCCCTGGACACTGTTGGTTCCATCTGCACTCCCGCAGGGCAAGGGGACATGTTCTGCAGTCTGTGACTTCTGTCACAGTGTGACAGGACCTTGGCGCGCCTCAGCACTCACCCAGCAGTTGTTCCATAGCCTTCTTATATCCACACATCCGCCGCTTTTCCTCATGGGCCACATGTGGCTACAATGGTCGGCTCCAATCCCTGGCCCATGTAATGGGCTGATACTGGCTTTGCCTGTGCAGCCCAGCAATGACCTGGGCCTAATGGCAGCTGAGGGATCCTTAGCATCTGAGCTGACCAGACTCTGGGCCATGTGTCTTCTCCCCAGAGCAGTAGCTTGCAGCCTACATTTCTTGGCAAACTTTGTAGCTGCCAGAGAGACAGAGCAGAGAGCCTGGCACAGAGGTGCTAGGCACAGAGGGTGAGGAAGAAGGATGAAGGGCTGAGTCAGGCCAAGAGTGAGTCTGCCCACTGGCTTCCGGGGTACCTCCGAGGCTGCTTCCCCATTACCAGTGCCTGCTCTTCCTCCTCCACAAGATCATAGGGACAGCAGGGAAGTCAGCATGCAAAGAGCCTTGGGAAAGTTCAACATGCACAAATGTGACCACAGGGGAACTGAATGCCCGGCCTGCCCAGGCAAGCTGCCAAGGTAGACCAGAGTCCCATGGCCCAGATACAGGACCTAGGAAGCTACACCAGGCTGGCAGGTGCCGGAAATGCCAGGGCTCCCCATGAGAAAGGAGCTTACTGGTGGTGTCAAGAATGTAGAGGAGGCAAGCACACTCACAGGAGGTCCCAGCAGAGCCAGTTCCTGGCAGTGTGCCCAGGTACTCACTGGCACTTGGTGGCACTGCTTGGTGATGAGATTATAGCCTGGCATGGAGCCCCAGTGTAGACAGATACCCGAACTAAGGGCTGCCACTATCAGGCCACCCACCCTGGCGCTGCCTGGAAGCAACCTAAGCCCTCTGCTGTAGCTGGCAGAGACACACGCTTTTGCGACAGGATGGGAACCCTGGGAGCCTGCGCTGGCACACACTCCACCCCCTGCCTGCCTGTGGGAGCTGGTCAGCGGAATCAGACCGCCTGGTGGGCTGGGCAACCCTGGAGGGTGGAGCCCCTGGAGACGGCAGGCTCAAGAACGTCTTCAGGTAGCTGTCCCTGCTCTGCGTGTCCCCTCCAGGACATCCTCACCCCACCTAACTCTCCACTCTCCTCTCCCTTTCCCCAGGCATGGAGGAGCCCTGCTCACTGCCTGGGTCACTGCCACCCCATCCCCCTGGACACTCCAAATCCTCCCTGATAGGCAGCCCCGGGTTCATGGCTGCAGCACACTGATGTTGGAGTCCAGACACTGCTGGGTTCACATCACTCCTGCCACCCAGCCCCCTCTGCTTTTGGAACTACTGCTCAGCCTAGCACCACAGCCCGAGCAGCTGAGGGCAGAGAGAGGGCTGGGACACAAGGGCTCGGACAGCACCTGGCTCACTTGGGCTCTCGTGCTCAGTCTTTCATGCTTTCTCGTCAGCCCTCCAGCACTTGCTCCTGTGAACTCACCGGAGAGGGATCTTGACGCGAAGGTAGCGGTCCACGGCGATGGCCAGCAAGGCCAGGATGGAGCTCTGTGTGAGAATCAGGACGGGGCAGGCCACCATGAGGCAGGTGTGGAAGGAGGTCTGTGGACCGATGTTGATGAGGATGGCCAGCGGGATGACCAGGGCGCCCACTGCCACGTCAGCCACAGCCAGTGAAACGATGAAGCAGAAGGTGGCATCCCGCAGTGCCTGGTTCACTTTCACAGCCCAGATCACCAGAACGTTCCCCGGCACTGAGACCAGGGCGATGAGCACCTCGATGCCGATGTAGGCGGCCTGGAAGGCCGAGATGGAGTGTGCCATGGCAGGCACAGGCTGCGCACATCAGCAGACAGACACCACGGGGCACGAGGTAGGCACCTGTGGTCAGGAAGCCCGGGGTGGGGAGGCCTGCCTGGAGGAGGGGAGCCCAGGCAGCCCTGGGGAAATGCGCCTCATTTGGCACATCCAGCGCCTGCCACACTGGCCTGGGTACCTGGGCCCGTCCCCTGCCTAACCTCTGTCCCTTCCCTTTAGCAGCCCCGTTTGTTCAGCAACTTAAAAAGCTGCGCTCACTCCACCAGTGGCTTTGGGTCAGGTGTGAGGCAGCTCCCAGCATACGCACACCCCACAAGGATCCCGCCTGCCCGGCTCTGCCCACCCGGTGTCCACAGAACAGGACGCAGGGAGCTCACCATCCTGCCTGCTGGCCGGCAGGGGGTCCCAGAGGCAGCGCCCAAAGTTCCCGGCACGCGGTGCCGCCCAGAGTTCCGGGGCCGCGCCGGGCAGGGTTGGGCTCTGGGCACCGCGCGGCAGCTCATGGTCCTCCGGCTCCCGCCGCAGCGCTCCCAGCCCGGCCTTTCAAGCAATCACATGGTGCAGCAGAGGCTCAGCCCCGGACGCTTTTAAAGAGGTAGCGCCCAGTTCTGCACCTGGGACTGGGGTGGCAGCGTGGGTGTGGGGGCTGAGCGCAAGCCCGGGCGGGCTCGCGTTCCCCAGCGCCAGCGCCAGCGCACGCCCTGCGCCCACCCACCCGAGACCGTGCGGGCGCCGCTTCTCGCACCCTCCTGGTCCGGTTCCAACCCTGCGGGGAACCCTTGCCTGCCCCAAGGGGACATTCCCGTCGCTTCCCTCAAGCCTCCCTGCATCCTCCCCGGGGAGCCCCCGCGGCGAATGGAGCACAGACTTACCCAAGGTCACACCAGAGCTGGCACCGCTCCAAGCCACCTGAGCCGTCCTGGGCCAGTGCCCCCTCACCTCGACGTCTTCAACAGCTGATGTTCCCGGAGATGCCTGGAGGATCCAGGGCTGGCCCGATGGGTCCGGGGCATGGGGGTGGTTGGTGGCCAGGACTCGACTCGGCCGCCTGCGCCTCTGTCGCCCCAGGCGCTGGAGCTGTGACAGTCGGGGCTCCAGCTCTCACCGTGGCGGGGGTGGGGGCGGTGGTGCGCGGCCCCTCCCTCCGCACCCTCTGTCTCCTCCCCCACCCCTCCTCTAGACAAAGGAAGTGATTCCGTGTGAAAAGGGCTGGGAAAACGTGAGCTTTTGATGGTTCCGATGTGTGAATCCAGCCTCAGGACAGGCTGAGGTGCCGTTCCGTTCCCGGAAGGCGCTTCCTCTCCGCTCAATGCGGCAGCAGGCACTAGGAGCCCTGTTGTGGTCTCCTGCGACCCTGCCACACCTTACACCACGGGCCGGCGTCTCACCTGCGGGGGCCCCAGCCTGCCCACCCCACACACACCAAGCCCCGACCTCCCACAGCATCAACTGGAAACTGGCCCTAATCCTAAAACCAGCTCTGCCCATAAAACTAGTTGCCGGCCTTCTCTGCAGCTCACACCCTTGCAACACTGTTACTTTGCGGGCTCTATCTTGAGTCATTAGATTTCTTCCTCATCCATTCTGGCTTTTTAGGCCAGAAGCAATTTCCATTTTGCAGATGAGGACGCTCAGGTTCATGGAAGGGACCTAGCACCGGTGTCACCCCTTCCAGGGCCCTTTGCTTCCTCTTCCTTCCTCCATATAACACAGCAGCTAGACGCAAGGTATCTAGTCCAATCCCTCCGACAAAGAAGACAAAGAAGCAGACTTCAAAAGGTCGCAGGACTAATTCTAAGGGCCAGTGCAAGAAATCTCAGGCTGCCGACTGCTGGCACAGCACTGGCCCCACAGCTCCCCTGGGACCCCTGACCACCTGCAGCCATCAGGTGGCAGTCCATCTGCTCAGACTGATGCCCATGCAGGGCAGACCCTTGCTCCAAAGGTACCACACAGAGATCCCAACCTGAGAAATCCTCGAGTGTGGGCAATGGGAGGGGACACTGTGAACCTCTGGGGGACCCCAGGAGCCCACGGCCCCCTTGTTGGATCTCAGGATGCCCAGCGGCTTCAGCTGGGAGCTCGGGCAAATCACAGAGGATTGGGTGGCTGGAACCACAGCTGCCAGGAGAAGGGGTGAGGGCCATCCAGTCGTCCAGGAAGGGAGAGGAGGGAGTCCAGCGCAGGGAGAGACAACCAGCATTTCTGCCTTCAGGGGGAGCAAGGAGCCTGTGCCTCCCAGACAAACCTGCAGTCCTTCCCCAGAGGAGACTGGAAAGGCAGAGAGCCCCCCACCGTCCCCTCTACTTCCCCGCTGACTCCCTCTGTACTCCCCACACCATGCAAACGTGGCCTTTGCATTGTCCAGTCCACTGCCTCCCATCCTGACCTGGGCTCAAGCCTTGTGAGGCTCAAGCCTTTCTTAGTCTTCAGCTTCTGGCAGCTTTTAGAAAACCTCCCAAAGACCCCAGGAGGCCCAGCCTGGACAGGGGCTGCAACTGGGGTCACCTTTCTAGCCCTAGGCAGTATCTTCAGCTACCTCGTCCCCTACACCTGCCTGCCTTCCCATCCCCAATTCCTACAAATGGTTGTGTAGTAGATGTATTTGCATAACGCCTGCAGGTAATTTGTTTGTTTTTTGGTTCTGGGCAAAATAAGCCAAAAGTCTCTTCCCTCCCTGACCCTACCTGTGACTGGGACCCAGGCCAGGTCTTCTGGGGATTAGACCAGCCTGTTGGAGAGCAGAGCTGGCAGGGGAAGCACAGCGTCTCCCAGGGGAACACGCTGGGGGAAGATGTCAGGGACAAACAGAGCCCAGGGCAGGAGGGCAGCCGGCCCTTGGGGTAGTGAAGAACCACTATGAGTCCAAAGGGCTGGAAGCTGGTTTCTAAGTCCCTGTGCCATTCACTTGCTGTGCGGTCTCAGGCCAGTCACGTTTCCTCTCCCAGCCTCAGTTTACCAATCAGTCAAGTGACATCTCCCCTAAATCCATTCCAACTGGGAAAATTGGCTGAAACAGAGACCAAGTCTTTTTTTGTGGAGTCTTTTCAGTCCACAAACCTTCCGACCCATTGGCTTCAGGGGAGGTTTAGGAAAGAGAGCGAAGGAGTAGACCAGAGGCCAGCACAGGGGTGGGACAGGACAGAGAGAGGGCAAATCAGAGAGCAAGATGGCTGCTCTGACATAGCCGAGACCCCCTGGCTTTCTCGGGGTGTCCAGGACCCCTGACTGATGGCCTTCCCCACACCAGAGTCCGCTGGTGCCCGCAGCCGGTCTGCTTTCGTGTTTCACTGGCTCCGGCAGCTGGGTCGTGGTGGCCTCATTCGAACAGTAGGCGCAGGACACCACCTCACAGGGTCCTTATCAGAGTGTATGAGCGGACTACAGGTGTCCAGCACAAATTTTATCACTAAAACAAGCAAGCAGCATCAAGACAGGAGAGCAGGACGGGCGCAGGAGGGTACAGACTTCACAACTGTGACGCCTGCCACGTGTGTGACCACAGTGGAGGCATGAGACCACCTGAGCAGGCCACGGGGAGCCAGCCAAGCATAAGAAGACAGACTTGGCATGTCTGTCCGAGCAGGCGTTGAAGCAAATATTTATGGTTGAGATCTACGCAGCAGTCAAAGCAGACCTGTGACTATGATCTGTCCTTGGGTGATGTGGTGTTGAAGATGCTGTGCCATACTTCGTAGTTTTATCTCTTTCCTGTAACATCCCACTCTGTTTTATCTGCTCAGAGATGGCACAGGCTGCGTCTGGTCTTTTTAGTCACCTGAAGGAGCAGCGTGTTTTTGTTGAGGGCTTTTTTTTTTTGTTGAGTGGTTTTTTTGTATCTGCTAAAACTGCCACTTGGAATGAAACACATTATTAACCATGTCGGGACCAGATCAGGTCCAACATGGTATAGCTGGTCGTGCTGAAACCGGGACCAAATCCCACGGGTAATAGGTTTCGGTGCTCTTAAAGGTGCTCAGTGAAGAACCTGTGCACACATGTGACAGAGGGAGCTTATACCACAGTGAGAACAGCCCCTGTGTCTAGTTTCTCTGTGGCTGTCACACCTGAGGTCTTTTCTCCCTGGGCATGAGTGCGTGGGGAGGGGCTGAACCGGAAGCATTCCTGGGGCATCCTGCTGGCAGCCCTGTCCCCTCCTAGTTCGGAAGCTGACTGGACTGGACTCTTCAGTTGGGAAGAGGGAACTGACCCAGGTCTCCTCCCTGACCACTGAGAATGTGGCTGCAGGAACAGAGGAAGCCAGAGGACCCATTTGGGCAAGTCTGAGAGGGAAGCGGAAATGACCCCTGTGTCACACTGCACATACACCCCTGCAAGGAGGGCAACAGGCGCGGCTTGGCTCAGCTCCCTAGGGGTGATGGGGACTGAAAGGATTTTAACGTTTTCCTTTGGTGGGTGTGGTGAGGCACACTTGTACTCCCAGAATTACTGAGGGCGAGGTCAGAGGACGACAAGTTCTAACCCAGTTTAGGCCATTTAAAAAGAACTCGTCTCAAAATTTAAAAATGAGAAGAGCCAGGGATGTGACTCAGTATGCAGGATCTGGTTCGATCCCCAGTACTAAAACAACACCACATTCTTATGTGGTCTGAGGACACTGGAAAAACTTGCCGCACATCCAAGGAACCCTGAGTTTCACACCCACAGTTTCTCCTCCATTCCTGTCCAGCAAGCAGAGGGTATTTTTTTTTTTTTTAGGTTGTTTTTTTGAGACAGGGTCTCGCTTTGTAGTTCAGGCTGGCCCTGAGCTCAGCTTCAAACTCACATCACA
>PVIR01010418.1:0-50062 GCA_004026965.1 Petromus typicus | reverse complement strand
ACTAATCAATATAAAATGAAAAAAGAGTATGGTAAAATTTTGGAAAGAAATGAAAGAAAAACTATCTGCCCATAAAAATCTAGGAAGATCAACGAAAAAGCTCTTAGAATTAATAAGAAGGTTCAGCCAGATTGCCAGATACTGGGTCATGATGGAATAACGTAATAGGTCTCTAGGCCTCAAATATTTCCAATTAGCAAATAATTCCTATCAAGTTCCAAAAGAAATAATACAATACCTTGTAATAAGTCTAACAAGAAGCATGTAAGAACAGTGAGAATAAATCAGTGAAATTTTATTGAGGTACTTAAAAAGAACCTTGATCGACTGTACATTCTAATTCATTGTTGGAACACCTTTTAGAAATATCCATTAAAATAAAATATATGCTCTCTTTGACCTGCAGCAACTCCTCTGTTGGGAAAATATTTCATAGAAATTGAGCATATGTACTGAAGGATGTTAACTATAACAGTATGGAGTGGCAAAAATAAAGCAAAACAAAACCACTCAAAACTTGGAAATAAAGTCAGTGCCCTTCAAAGGAGAAATAATTGAATAAACTGTTATACATGTACACATGAAACAATGTACAAGTATTTAAAAAGTGATTCAATAGCAGTTGACTGGCAAGGATTTCCATGTCATATTGTTGTGGAAAGCAAGATGAAGAAATACAGAGAAAGATGTGTTAGGATTTAGATCTAAAAAGTCCCTCAAAAGTCCCATGGGTTTAGAGTGGGGCTTTAGGAAGAGAACTGGACCCTCAGGCACTATATTTATGAGTGGATTCATCCACTGATGCCTTCATAGCTGAATATGCTGTTAGGTGGGGCGAGCTGGAGGCAGTTCCCCGGCAGTGTAGCTCAGAGTGGTGCACTGTGCTTCCTGACCCCTTATTTCCCTCTGCTTCCTGGCTGCCTTGGATCGAGAAACTTTCCTCCGCTATGCCCTTTCACCATGGAGCTAATGGACCATGGACTGAACCCTCTGAAATTATGAGCTGAACAAACTTCTCCTTCTTTAAATTGTGGGTGTCAGATATTTGTCCTAATGGTAGAAAAGTTGACTAACACAGTGTAGTGTATATGGATGATGTAACTCTTTTGTAAGATAAAATGTGTAGATATACAAGTGTGTGTACACATACACACACACACACACACACACGCACGAGTGGTTCTTTTGTTCACAAATGCTTTTGTAGCAAACAGTTTGATTAGCAAACAAGCATTTTTTGCAAACTCTCTATTGGGTGACACACATGATGGGAGCCATCTTTCCCATACAAACACAAATGTAGCCATGTTTTCCAAAATTGTAGAACAAATCAAGTTTGTGAACCAAGGTACCAATATGTCTGTGGATAGAGATATGATTACATCTATGCATATATATGTATATATGTATGTATATTGTGAATATTTGTGAATATTTATGAAAATTTGTGAATATTTATGAATATGTGAACACTGGCAAAGTATAGATGATACATGGTAAATCTGTTTTAATTTGAGCTTTAATGTTTAGTTATAAGATATATGTACCAAGTAGTTATATAATCCACTATGAAAATTTGCAGTTCCTGCCTAAAGAGAATGGCTTTCTTTTATCTCTTTCTTTGGCATTTATCTCTTCATTGTAAACAATATGTTTTTTTAAATTTCAGTTTTTATTTTGCAATTTAATGTGTTTATTAACTTATAAAGGAAAAATAAAGACATAGATGTTGCACATCAACCCTGACGACTGCTTTCCCACCCACACTTCTCTTCCTATAATCTTCTGCTCTTGGGTGATATCATAGTTCTGTAATGAGTCAATACTTAATGTTGTCATGACTTTGACTGTGGAGTTACTTATTTATAATTCATATATTGTGACTATACTTTCTTTGTAACATTTTGTTTCACATGAAATTCACACTTGTTAAATTTTCTTTCATTTAATTAGTTTTCTGTGCTTCTGTTATTAACTTATTACCAAACCTTAACCTGATCTGTGGCAGATACTTGATAGCTCCTTTGCATTAGGAAATCATGTTATTCAGTTTTTAGGAATTATTGTTCTATTTTAAACACCATCCCATATTCTTCAATTTTATGAGCTTTTTATTTCTGAAACTTCTGTTTTGAGATAATGAGCTTTCTAGATTGCTGCTCTTATTTTTAAAAGAAAGTCTGATTTTTAACTTCCTTCAGTGTGTCTTCTGATCTTGTCTTCCAGACAAGATCTAGATCTTCTTTCCACTTTTAAATTGAAGTTAACTACTAACTTTCTTTTTTTTTTTTTTTTTTTTTTGAGGTAGGGTTTCACTTTGTAGTTCAGGCTGGTCCTGAGCTCACTATACAGTCCTGGTGAGCCTCAAACTCACAGCAGTCCTCCTGCCTCAGCTTCCCAAGTGCTGGCATTACAGATGTGAGCCACCACACCCAGCACTGTGGTATGTGGTACTGACTGCTGGTGGACATGAGTCACCATACCTGGTATTGTTATATTTGGTTACCAGGAATTGAACTCAGGACCTGGCTCTTGCAAAGCAGGCACCGGAACCACTGAGCTAAATCCCCTGTCCCAACTATTAACTTCTTAAATTTCCAAGGGCAATAGTTTTATCTTTAAATTTTCTTTCTAAAATTTTATTGGGGAAAATATCATAAAAACCATATCTCCTTTGTCTCTTTGATGATTTTATCTATACTTTGAAAACCATTTTCTTTGGTTCTGAGTTTTTCCTTTAACTTGTTTTGATTTATTTTTTCTGTTGGGGGCTTTACTTGGCTACACTTCTTAATAACAGGAATCCTGAGGGTGGCTCTGACTGATGAGTGATAAATGCTCCGATGTGCACCTGGCACTCAGGCAGCCTGCAACATCTGATATCTTGTTATAGTTTGGATCTGGAATGTCCCCCAAAGGCCCTTGTGTTAAATACTCATCCTCTTGGGTAGAGATTTTGGGAGGTGGTAGAAACTTTAAAAGTTGGGCACAGAGGCTGATCTTCAGGTCGCTGGGGGAACACCCAAGAGGAGGACAGTGGAACACTAGCTACTTCCTCTCTTTTCCATTCTCACCCACGACGTGAGCAGTTTTGCTCCATAATGTGTTCTCATCCTTGAGTGCTGTCACACGCTTCAATCATGTTTCAGTCATGGATTGAACCCTCTATAACTGTGAGCCAAAATATACTTATGTCTTTATAAGCTGACCAGCTCACATAACACAGTGTACTGACAGAACACCGATTACCGCCACTTCCAGCAGAGAAGAACCCTTCTACCTCCTTCTCGGAAGGATAAGTCTGGTTGCCAAGGATCCCAGAGCTATGTGAGGAGCTGAACCCAAGCATTTCACAACAACTTGTGCCTCTTCTCTTCAGAGTGGCACCTGGTCCCTCATTGTGTGTCGGATGTTTCCACATCCATAGGCTCGGTATTCAATCTCTGTAGGTGACAAATTTTATCTTCCTGCAGCATAGGGTAGAGAAGTCAGTTGGATTTGGGAAGGAAAGGAAGGATTTGATGATTTCATTGCTGAATTTATACTGAATTGGTGGTTCTTGTTTTCGTATTTTTCTAAAGGATTTCAGATTCCTTGTGTGTTAGCTGCTTTCCTCTTGTTGCTGAGACAAAATACTCAACAGCCAAAGTTAAGGGCACAAAGGTTTATTTAGCTCACAGTTTGAAGAGGTTTCAGTTTATAATTGGCTGGTTCCAAGACACATTGGCATCACAGAGGAGGAACAGTTCACGGTGCCCACGTGGTACCAAAAGCAGCAAGGGAAACTTAACAGTATCTTTCTTTTCCTTTTCTTCTTATATAGCCTACAAGATTAGGACAGTGCTAAGTCAGGGTACTGGTTTAGTAATCATACACCAATAATCCCAGCATCACACACCCTAGATTCAGACATCACTGAAAAAGCCACCTAGGACTGCATGAAGCTTTGGCGGACATCGAGACCCAGATGGTAACACCTTAAAACGCTGAGCTTTATGGGGTCCTTAGGTGAAAATTTCCTTGTGTGTTATTACCTTTCCTCTAAGGAAGAGAAATTTAAGCTTTACCTCTCCTGTTAGACCAGAGGCAACTGGCTCACCCATCTGTTTTCTAGCTTCCTTGATGTCGTGTGCATTTCTCAAGGGCTGTTTAGGGATTCGCTGATCCCTTTGTCCTTTCAGGTTAATGCCTTTGTCATCCCTTTGCTGTCATTTCAGTGAGGTTTTGAGAGGGAGCAGAGGTTAATGCGTATTTTCAATCTACTACATTTAACCAGAGTCTATAATAGATTAAAATGATTAGTGCTTCAGGGAGGAGGAAAATTGAAGGGAGGGAGAAGAAGTTCAAAAGAAAAATGACTACATTTTGAAAATGTCTAATTTGTATAATGCATGCCCAGTACATCCCCATTACGGTAAGTGTATGTGTGTGTGAATGTACATGCACGCATGTACATGTGCACATGTGATAGTACTATGAGATGCAGGAAAAATGGTAATCTTTGATATCTGAGGGTGGTGATAAATTTTAGGTGTTATATTATTTTTCAAATTTTCTGAGTAAAAGAAAAAAATCAAATTGGTAAAGCAGTTTTGCCTACTGCTAAACAGGCAAGTGGTAGCATCTATGAAAATCCAAAGGTATTTCTTGGTCACTACCTCTAAGAAACTCTTGTATATAGACACATGAAATATGAGAAAGATTATCAGTAAAATATGCTCTGTAGAGGGGAAAATTTCAAACAAATTATGTGTAGCTATTGCAGAAAACGATGTAAGTCTATACCCTGGCATGGAAAGTCTCCATGTTAAGTGAGTACTGCTTGGATATAGTGCAAATGTTGTGAGACTGTGTATTTAAAAAGAAAAAAGGGAAATGAACAGAATTGCTTCATAACTAGCCACTTCTTCCCATGGATTTAAACAGTCATCCATGATCCTCTTCATCTATCTATCTATCATCTATCTATCTATCTATCTATCTATTATCGACTTATCACATATCTATCTGGTAATGATGCTGTAGATTTACATGGCAGAGAGTGAAAATCAGGTAGAGCAGTGATGGGGAATTTTGAGAGCTCACAGTGACAGAAACAGCTCCCTGCAGCATGTGTGTCATTGGTTTGCCACCGCTGGAACGCAGCATCTGATGGGTGGGGCAGGGAAGAAGAGACTAGGACCGCAGCTTAGTGTTGGGGTGGGCCAGGTAGCCTTTTGCTTTTTGTGTATTACTTAATTTTTTTTTTGAGACAAGGTCTCACTTTGTAGTTTAGGCTGGCCCTGAACTCACTATGTAGCCCAGGCTAGCCTTGAAGTCACAGCAGTTCTCCTACCTCTGCCTCCTGAGTGCTGGAATTACAGGTGTGAGCCACCATACTCAGCACTGTGGTATATGGTACCATAGATCAAACTTGGGACCTTGAACTTGCCAGGCAGACCCCAGAACCACTGAGCTAAGTCCCTGGTCCTATTACTCGATCTTTTACAAATGTAGTAGGGTAGTCCTTATGCAGTAGAAAAGATTTAATTATGGACATAATTATATACATAGGTTAGTTACATGTTATACATTTTTCTTTTGTTTACTTTTTTTTTATAAGCAAAGGAATCCAGATTATAATTCCATTTTTCCAGGATCCTTCCTGATCCCTAGCTGGTCTGCCGAACACCTTTTAGACTCCCTTGAGCTCTGCACATTGCGGCACCTCTGGAGGCCCAGCCTTGGGATAGCCTCTCCCCAGGCTACGACTAAGCAGAGTTCTATGTACCTAGAACTTTTGTCCTGGTTGAATAATCTAAGCAAGAAGATGACAGAGAGACTTGGCACTTGCCTAGATCTTCATCTCTCCGTCATTTCTCCTCCTGACCTGTCTTTGTGCACAAGCACCGGCAATGCTCCAAGCCTGAGAAGATGGCGGACACTGCTCAGAGGAGGGCTTTGTCTGACCGGACTGAGGTGTCTTCCTTATCCCGGTCCCCATGGTGCATACCACAAGGGTTGCACGGTAGGGAATTTTCCATCACTGTCTCTTAGTCATGTGAACCATACTTTGCTTTTTTCCTGCATCTGGGTCCTCATTTCTAAATTTTGGATATTTCTTAATGCCAAAATCTAGACCTAATTCAGTCCTGATTGGTAGATGTCAAGTTTAAAATTGCGACCACTGCCCTCCCTTGGAGAAGCGTCTCATGGTCCAGGCTGCTTAGGTCACATTTGCCTGAGGACCATGGGGTGAAGGAAGAGAGTGAGAGTCTCACAGCTGCCAGCCAGGGAAGCTTGTCCCAGTCCCTTGCGAAACCACAGATGTGAGGCAGGCTGGGCAGAGCCGGGAGAAAAGAACAATGCAGCACTGGAGGTCAGCATGGGAAGTGTGTTAGTCAGCTTTCTGCTGCCAGAAAAAATACCTGACATACAGAGGTTAAAGGACGAAGGTTTATTTTGGTTCGTGGTTTCAGAGTTTCAGTCCGTGGTTAGCTGGGCGGAGATATCAGGTGGAGGGCCCCGCCACGCTCACCTGTTGGCATCCAAGAAGCAGAGAGCAGAGGGAGGGGAACTAGAAAGAAAGGAAGGGCCTTTCGCTCCTCCAAGGTTGTCCCAGTGGCCTGCTTCCCTTACCTGGGCCCACTTCCTAATGAACACATTCAGCTTTGAGCTCATCAGTAGATTCGTTCCTTGGGGAAGCCAGTGCCCTGATCCAATTGCCTGTAGTCCCTGGCTCTGAGCACTTCTGGGTGAACCTAATGCAGGAGTCTTTGAGGAACACGTCACATTTAAATAATAAAAGGAAAGCTAAATACACCAGTGTGAGCCTTAGTTGGGTCTCCATAAAGATCTGCAATCCGGACCCTCTGGGAGCTGAAATGGGACAGAGAGAGAGGGCGAGGCTGTGGGCACTTCCAGTGCATGGGGCTGCTAAGGCGGTAGGGCCATGCTCAGACCAGAGCAGGGACCCACGCAGTTCAGGTTTCTGAGTTTTCTGGTGTCCAGCATACATTTTACTGCTGGGAGATCTTGCATAAGAAGAAATAGTATCATTTGTGCATGAAATTTTACTGATGCGTCTATGAGTGAGACGATGGGATTGAGGAATTTGCATCAAAGTAACATTGGTGGGGGAAGCAGAGGAAAGTAGAGATGGGCTGAGGCCACGCAGTGGATTCCTGGCATGTGACGTTCAGAGGAGTCAAAGCAATGTGCGAAGATGACTGTAAGGCTCCCCTTCAGTGTCCATCCCGATTGTGATGCTCTCATTCATTGAGAATTCTGATCATTAGAGATTTAATGCATGAAGCCATATGTATTGGGGATCAAGCCCAGGACCCTCACACTAAGCTACATCCTTAGCCCTTATTTTTTTATTGTTTGTTTATGAGAAAGGATCTCACTAAAGAGCTAAATTGCCCAGGGTAGACTAGAACTTGTGATCCTCCTGCCTCAGCCTCTCCGAGTGCTGCAACTAGAGATATGCACCACCTCATCAAGCTATGCAGCTTTACCTAAGTCTACAACTATACCATACAGATGCTTCTCAAAATAAAATGGAATTGTCCATTGTAAATTGTAAAAATCATCAGAAGAAATGTACTTTGACCTCACAGCTCAGCAATACATGTGCTGTCCAACATGAGTTGTCTCCTCTCTTGACTATGTGGCTGAGAAGAAGTGTAGTCTCTGCTGAGGCATGTTGCTTTCATCACATGATTAAGAAGTCACATGTCAAAGCTCTGAAAGCTGTGCATTAGTCTAACACTGAAGAGAACCGAACCTCTTGTTTCCTGGAACACAAATTATAGCTTGTGACTTGATTTCCCCCAAACCTCATGTGCTCACAGGTGGGGAGTTTTGAAGGTGGCTGGGTTAGGGTGTATAATACTGAGATTAAGGATGCCCCTCCTGACAGTGGGTGGCACCACCCAAAATACAAGACCTGGATGGAGTATAAAGGGATAGAGAGAAGCTGCTTCTTTCCTTCACTGCTTTGCTGCCTGCTGCCTCCCATGAACTCTTCCTCTGCTGCGGAGCCCCTCCCTCTGTCACACCCCCACCTCAGAGCCAGCCGCTATGGGCTGAAACCTCTGCAAACTAAACTGCAACAGACCTTTCCTCCTTTAGCTTTGAATGTCGAGGACTTTGTCTCTGAAATAAGAAAGTAGCTGCTCTAGCATCACTGCCACTCTCCACTGGCCGTGCCTATGAGTCTTTTGATGTGTCTGGACATTGCTGGTCTCCAGTAGCTGTAGATGGGGCTGAAGTGTCCTCTCCCGTCCCTTGACTTATTTCCTTCCTCCCAGTCTCCCTGGAGTCACCTCCATCTCCCTTGCAGATTTGCTGGGAAGATTTCTGCCTGACTCTGTTTCCCTGAATCACAGACAAAGGAAATCCGGGTCCATTGGAGGAAATGCTTCTGCTCCAGGAACCCGAGGGTGGAGCTGCTAGAGATGCATAAGGTATGGTTAATTCAGGAAAAAGGGGCTGAGGGATGATGCCATTTGTTTTAGAATTTGGGGGCTCTGTGTCATTCTAAAAACAATCTCTGCCACCATAGGGCCTCATTTCTGCCACGAGGAATTACATATAAAACTTACAGACAGAAGTCACTACTCTACTGTTAGTGCTACCTCCACATATAGTTATCACTTAAAATTCAAAGGGAATTAGATTGAAGACTAATCTATGGATGCTTAGAATCTACAGATGCCCAAGGCGCCTACATAAAAGTGCCATATTTGCATAGAACTTGCACATGCCCTCTTGTGTATTTTAAATCATCCTTAGATAACTTAAAATCCCTAATACAGTGTGAGTGATATGTAAATGGTTACACCGCACTATTCAGGGATTAATGATAAAGAAAAAAGTTCTTTTTCGAGCATTTCTGATCCACAGTTGGTTGAGTTCACGGATATGGATACAGAGAGGCAGCGATGGTTGTGGTTGCCTGATGCTGTGGTTGGAAAGACAAAGGAAACACCCGGGACAGCAGACAAGACCTGTACGAGTCAGTTCTGTTTGGTCTGGTCAGACAGTGGCCCGCGCTGGGTCCAGTGGATGGCAAGAGCCTCTAATTCCCACTTAGGAAGTCCTTTGTGCTGGCCGATGTCAGCGCCTAGATCTCTTCTGTGCCCTTCACTCTCTTGTCTCCTGCTGTTTCTCCACATCTGCCTGTCTTCTCCATGTCTCCTTTCACGGTTTCATGGTGACCCACAGATTGTCCCTCGGACGTGTGCTCCACCCACACTCTGTGTTCACAGGTTCCACATCTGCAAAGCCAACCAACAGACTGAAAATACTCCAGAACACCGTGCGCGTGTGGAACGCATCCAGAGGTGACCTTCCTCCCTTACTCCCTAAGTGGCTTGGTACAACAGCTTTTTACACAGCACTCCCATTGCCTTAGATATTGTGAGTCATTTAGAGATGATTTAAAGCAAACAGGCAGAGCCTGTCGGTAGATTTTGAGCAGACACCATGACTTTCTCTATAAGGCGCTTGAGCACCTTTGGGTCTGGTGTCTGACGGGAGTCCTGGGCCAGTCCCCGTGGACGCAGGTACAGAGGGATGAATGTCTGCTGGTTTATCAGGACATACAAAATCCCTACTCGTTTGGAAGCAGTGAAGAGCAAAGTCTCGTAATGATAGGACCCAAAGAAGAGCCGGAGTGGGAGAGTTTGGCAAGAAGGTTCTCCGGCGGGTGAGAGCAGGCTGCTTCTAAAAGTGGGCGATCTGAAATCTCTTGCAAAGAGGGATTACATGAGTTCATATTGTTAAATGTGCCATTAGAAATCTCCAAGCCCCAAACAGTGGGAAGAATTAACTTCACTCTAAGCCCAAATGCTATTACTCCTGTTCCATTCTCCAGGTTTAAGCTTCCTGTGCCCCAGAGCACCCCAAATCAGGATTAAATGCCAGCATGTGGGGCCAGCCCAGTGCTGAGCCCTTAAACAGAAGTGGGGGGCACCTGTCTGGAGAGAGCAGCCAAGGTCATCCTGCAGCGCGCACGGGGCCCATCTGCTGCCCACCTGCCCCTGCATCACAGGGACCAGAGACAGGTGGCCTTGCCGTGAAAGCTTATATGTTAGGAGGGGACCTGGGCTCAGCACAAGCCCTGCCATGTGGAGCTGCAGGGTCTAGGCAGGTTCCCTTCCTCAAAGCCCCACATAGCCTTCCGTTTGGGAAGTGTGCAGAAGGCCCTCGTGAATCACAGAACACTTCACAGTTCGAAACCTAAAAGGCTGTGATCAGGGTTTGAGGCCGCAGCGTAGCAGCTTTTACCGAGACAATGTTGGGTGCAGCTCCTCACCTCCCTTCTGATATTTTCCACATTTAGTTTGCCAATGGCAAGCTTTGTTGCTAGGATTCAGTGTTGGTCTCCAAGGCCGAAGAGAGCTGTACAGGGGAGGTAGAGTGTGTCTGTGTGCCCCACATCTCATGGAAGCTAAGAGCCCCAAAGCACCTGCCTTGGGTTTTGTACCCTGGTATCGCTGGCACTGCTGAGCTGCAGGCTGCTCGCGCCAGTTGCCCTTTACCCAGGGAGGCTGCATCTTCAGTAGAGGTACCCCAAGAGCAGCAAGGAGCAAGGGGGGGCTGGGCCGGCCAGGGCTGCCTGGGTCCAGGCCTCCTGCCCAAGCTCACAGATGTTCCTTCCCTCCACTGTCACATCTGGGTCTCCTCTGCAGCTCTGTTTCTTACCCTCCCAGGTCAAGGGACAGCCTAGTGACTGAGAATGGCTCCTGTCATGCCCGGTGGGCACTGTGTTATGTGAACGTCACTCACCTCTGTGGGACCATTTCCATGGAGCCTCAGCCCCTGGGAGCTGTGTCTGGAGGAGTCCCTCCCACATTCTTTCCAGGGCCTGTCTGAGGATGAGCAAGCTCTTCCCGCACCCCCATACACCATAAGCTGCCAGGACTCTCTCCTAGAGAGTGCAGAATGACTTCCCCCAGTGGAGCATCTTCCAGCTGAATGGGGGGCGTGACCAGGGAGTCAAGGAAGATGAGACCATCTTACTACGGTTTTGATTAGGAACAAAAAAGTCTGTACATTCGAGGCTGAGTCCCCAGCCTGTGATGAGATTGGAAGGGGCGGAGCTTTGTGGGAGGGAGTTAGGGTTTGTGTTCTGATGGGGGGTGGGGGACAATTGTGAGTCCCCACCAAGTTCCCAGCCACCATGAGGTGGCATACGGTGCTGCCCCAGGCCCATAGGCGACAAGGCCAAGCACGTACGGACAGAGACCTCTGCAGCTATGAGCCAAAATAACCCTTCTCCTTATGAGGGTGACTTAGTTCCGATTTTTATCAATGTGCTGAAAACTGACCCACACATATCCCCACTGGGTAGTTGCAATTGGTAGTTTGGCAGTTGTAACCTTGTGCTAGAATTTTAAATACACATCTGCAAATGTTTAAAGAGTCATCTCCCCAGAGACCTTCAGGAACTGTGGGGAGCGGTGAGCACAGTGGGGACAGGGGCTGTGCTTCCTGGGAGAGAAGGAGGAAGATGATACTTGGGGCCGGGGACATTAGCACATTCGCCATCGAGGAGAGCCTGTGTCCATCCACATAGACACGGGGTGTCCGCTGGAGCATAGGACAGCATCGAGGGTCACCGCACATAGTCAGCTTGGGGTTCTGGGCCCCATCGCCACAGACTGTGTCCACACAGCAGAGCCCGCTGCAGTTGTAGAGGACGGAGTTCCGAGATCGAGGTGCCCTGGGCAAGGCTGGTTCTCCCAAGGCCTCTCTTTGGCCCACAGATGGCTTCTCCTCCCCGTGCTCACACTGTCTTCACCCGCGCCTGTCCATGTCCCGGTCTCTCTTCGTGCAGGGACAGCGTGGCTCAGGGACTTCACTCCAATGTGTTACAGTTTCCATAGTTACATTTCCACACACAGCCACCCTGGGATGTGACGCTTCGACAGCAGATTGTAAGGAACAGGACTCTGCCCACACGGCCCTGGATGGGGTCCCCTCCTTGCGCTGGGCTCAGGTGCACACAGAAGGGCAGGTCTGGGTGAAGCCAGTTATGAAGAAACAAAATACAAACTCAAAAATGCACAGCGGCTGCGAAGTCTCAGCAGAGGCCACACACGCCAGGGTCCCAGTCCGAGTGTCATGTGCTCCAGGGAAACCCTGTCTCATGGCTTCGGAGGGGCCGGCAGCACAGCTGTCCCCGTGCTGGGGAATCGGTCCTCGACGCACATGGCCTCGATGTTGGTTTTTACAAGTGCTGCACAAGCCTCAGATCACCTCCTGAAACAAGTGTTCACAGAGTGCCTGCCACGTGCCGACACATCGTGGAGGGTGACAGCGGCCGACGCCGGAATCTGAACACAAGGCGGGAAAGGGGCAGCGCGGGGGACGCCGTCCTGCGGAGGGCGACTCCACCATGTCTCCGGCTGCAGCTCCTTTGTGAGGCTGTGATACTGAAAAAGAAACCCCAATTTTGGTGTGCAAAATCCACAAAACGCCCACCTTTTTCTCTGATGGACTCTAATGACTGTGCGTTCTCTGTTGGGGAGGAAGTGAGTGGCAGAGCTCATCCTGGAGTCGTGACGAACCGCAGCGAACTCTGAACGCTGCCTCGTGACGCACGACCCATTGCTCTTCATCAGGCGTGACAGCGACACTGGGAGGTTCGGGGACAAGCGTTCAGGGAGGAAGCGGCCTTGGCGGACTTGCTTTGTTCGATGCTCTGGAGAACCCACACTCAGCAAGGGCCTCCCAGTTCAGAGAACGTGGGCTTGCAGAACTGCAGGAATGTGACCAACTTTACAAGCTTAAATGAGAGGCTTGAGAATAAATAAATTAAAGAGCAAAACAAAAGACAGATAACAGGAAACAGGGAGACAGATCTTCTGCAAAAGAGCTGGGACCAGAGAGAGAAGGAAGGGGGGGATGGCGGGGGGGGGGCGGGGCATGAAGAGATTTAAGGTGTGCTTCATACATGTTCCAACGACACACAACAGGTACAGCTGTTATGACCGCAAACACGTGCCAGTGAAAAACCTCAGGAGAGCAAGGGGAGGCGCCGGGGAGCTGAGCGGGGCGGGGGCCAGGGCGTCCAGCGAGTGACTGCTGAGCACGTCTCTTCTGTGGGTGACCACGGGGCCTCTTCATCTCCCCACAGCGCAGGAGTCAGCCTTGACTGGGAAGCACAGCCTGGCCCAGCCCCTGACCGCCGGGCACGCCTCCTGCTCAGCGGGTATCACCAGACCTGGAGCAGCTGGTGCACACCGCGTTGGGTTGAGAGGCCCGGAGAAGCTCGGTGAGTGCGTCCTGGCACCGAGGATGAGTCAGTGCTCCTCCCAGCACCAGTGCCCAGGAGCAGCTTGTCCCCATCTACCCCCCACCCGCCTCCCCCACTCCGGCTTCTCTTGCTCTGAGCAAGACCTTAGGCAGCTGCCAATGGAAGAGCATTTCCTGAAGGAAATGATGTTGGGGCACATTTAGGGGTGACTTTGAGGATCAGGGGAAGAGCAGTTCAGCTGAGACCTGCGGATCTTACTAGCTAAAACGGAGAAAAGTAGAGCGGCCGTAGCAGTCCAGAGACAGCCCTTCCGGCAGACTCGGCACCCTGGACAGTCCACCAGCAGCCATGATGCCGGCACACACCAGCCAGGCTACACACGCCTCGGAGATGCGCATACGAGTGTGTAGACGCTTAGTATGTTAGTGACATATCAGAATGTTATTAACAACCATTAATTTCAAGTATGATGAGGATGAAACCGCCCAGAATTGACACTCCTCTCTGTTCGCAGCGTTAATCTCCTTCCCCTCCTTCTGTGCTGACACCCGCAGTGACACCCTCATGTCTGCGCCTCCTGCTTCCTCCTTGCCCTCTGTACCCTTCAGTCTACACCAGCTGCTTGCATCCCACCTCTACCCTCCCAGCCCCCCAACCACGTGCACCCCACCCTCAGTGTTCGCTGTCTACTCAGTACCTCTACCCTGACACCCACGTCCTACTGCTCCACAAGGTAGATTCCGGCCGGCATCGTCAGAACCCGTGTGGACACCTGGGACAAAGCCTGCCGGGTGCACAGGAGTCTCCCGAGGGTCCTGGTGACACCAACTCCAGGAAATCCCAGGGACGGGTCACCAGTGTTGCTGCTCCTGGGACCACACCCTGAGTGGGAAGAACTGGATGACTCTGGCTGGAGCATTCAGTACTGGCTCAGGCCTTTTTCTCCACAGGAGCGATTCTCAACCTTGGCAGCAGGAACTGATTTGGGGAAAACACTTTTTGTACAGTGGGGGGGATAGGGATAACTCCCAGGAGGGGCAATCCAGATTCCCACATGCACAGTTCTCAGTAGGGTGCACTCCAGTGAGAAATGTATGTCCTGCTGATCTGATTCCAATGATGTCAGTGGCTGGAAATCCAGGTGAAGCTTCTCTGGCTCACCTGCCCTCGTCCCTGTGCCAACAGGCCTGGTGCTGGTGTTGGTCCGTGACCTGTGCCCCAAGGGACACTGCCTCGGCCAGCTCTGTGACCCCTGCTGATGAGCTTCCCTTCTGCTTGGCCTGCTTCTGCTCTGCTAACTTTGGAGCTTTCTGCTGGGGAAGCTTGTGCCCATTTATCCTGCAGAATGGTGCCAGAGAATGATCCTTCTGGGGCAATGAAAAGGAAAAGGAGCATGCTGAGGGCTGGGAAGGGACTCCTCTCCATTTCCAGTAAGGTTCCCTGCCTCCTCTTTCCCTCATCTTCCTTTCTCTGGTGCACAGACCCAGCAGCCGCAGGTAGGGAGGCTGATTTTCCAGCCTGCAATGGGGTAAAGCGCCAGGGGAGGCCCAGGCCCCCTGGTGTCAGAGAGCCCCGTTCCCTTCCTGAACACCACATATTCGGGCTTCTTGCTACCTAGGGAAAGTACCTCGATCCTTATTTCTCAGTATGTAGTTCTCTGTATGTGCTGTCAAATGAGAATCTAACCAATAATCCCCACTGGGGGATTTTCTTGGCCCAGAATGAGAAAAGCTTCTCCCCTGAAGGCTACCCCAAGAGGATAGAATGTACTTGAGAAGCACCGAAAATTGACTGGAAATGAGCCTGATCAGTGTACTTGGTGACGTTTCTCTGGCTAAATTTGGGACTCAGTGAAAATAGAGAGTTGCTTCTGAGTAGCAAAAAATACTCACGGATTACAACTGAGAAATTGAAAAACCATATGGAGGGAAAGCAAGGGGACAGTCTTCCGAGGACCACCTGTATGCAAGGTGCTTCCTGTGTTACCCGCAAGTCCCTCACAGGCCCTGGGAAGAGCAGTCCCCGCTGCAGGCACAGGTGGGCAGTAGGCAGTGGTGTTTCACTCCTGACTCACCTACAAACCCCCACAGCCCTGGGAAGGCCCTAGGGTGTGGTCATGTGGTTTTAATTACCATAGTCATAAAAGAAGAGTGTTACAATTACTCTGGCTTCGCAACATATTGCCCCCAAATTTACTGGCTTAAAGTTATAGTAACCAGACTTAGGTTCCCTACAGATGAAATGGTTTATACTGGTGTGTCTGCTCCTTCCTACCAGGTCCAACTACAAACACTGGGAATAACACTGAGGACAAGCAGAGAACTTGAGCAGGTGAGATGAAAAGCAGACTGTTTAGAATACCAGGACAAGACAAACAGCTTCGGCACAGACTGGTTCCTCCTTCCCAGTGTGGAAAGATGCCCTCAGCTCAGCATAGCCTGCTGTAAATATACAGTGGCCAAGATTATCTCATTCTTCCATGACCTGGAGGGAAACCCACCAGCAGCACTGTGCCCGCCCAGCGGAACTGTGAGCAGGTTGACCAGAAGGCTGGATTCTCAGCAGTAGCCAAGGAAGTACTTTCATCCCCCACCACATCTGAGAGTCCCCGGCACAGCCAGAGATCCCCAGCAGCCTGGATATGGGAGAGGACTCTGCATGAGTGAAGAGGACTCCATGGTGTTGAGATTTCAGTCCAGGAAACCCCTTTGCCCCTGCTGAGGTTTGAGTTAAGTACACCAGGCTGTGGGGGTGCTACAAAGGAGCCAGGGTTCATGCTAAGTGCTTTCCTCACCACTGCAGACGCCCAGCTCACTATAGCTTCGCAGTGTAACTTGAAACCCAGGCTTGTGAAGCTGCCTACTTTGCTCTTATTGCCCAGGGTGGTTTTGCTATGAGGGGGTCTTCTCAGGTGGCATATGAATTTACTAGGCTCATTTTTTCAGACCTGAGAATACTGTTGATATTTTGATTGAAAGTGCATCAAATATGTCTATAAGTTTTGGAAGTATGGCCGTTTTGGCAATATTGATCCTGCCTATGCAGGAACAAAGGATGTCTTTCCATTTTCTGGTACACTAATAAAAACAAAAATTAAAAATAAACGCCTTGCTCAGGCAGCACTTCTTTTCTGGTCAGAGGAAGCTCCTTCTGCTCTGTCAAGTAGCACCTGCTGGGAACAGTGGGAGACTCAGTCACATGAGAAAAGCCAAGCAGACTAAAAAAGTACAGTGAAGGCTCTGAAAATGAGATGTCATTGCAACCACAGCCCACAAAAGTAGGTCACACCTGCACTGCTAAGCCTAGACAGGGAGGCTGCCTGCGAAAATAAAAAAGTTTAAATAGAACCTGGAGTTTCCTAACATAAGGGCCAAATTTTCAGGCTACAGTAGAAAAATCATCCATCATACCAAACTCCAGGAAAACTGCAACTCAGATGAGAATAAAAACAAACAAAAGTGAACAAAAAAAAAAAAATGGATGCTAATACCGAGTGGCATCAGACTAGAATTATTTGATAGAAATTTTTATAGGAACTCTGATCAAATGATTAATAATTACAGGTTCTTTTAACGGAAATGAAAAAAATAGAAAATCTCAGCAAAGAACTATATTATTCAAAAAGCCACATGCTAATTACAGAACTAAAACAATCAGAGAAATAAAAACTTGCTGGATGGGTCAGACAGATCGGAGTGGAGATGGCAGAGGGTGGAATCAGCTGAGGAGAGGAGGCCAGTGGGATTTACTCAGTCTGAGAAATAGAGAGAAAACAGACAGAGAAGAGAATAGTGGCATCTCAGAGACCTGAGAGAATCCGATTAAAGATCCAGTATACAACCAGATTCTTAGACAAAGAATATTCTGACAGATAGCAAATAAGTTCATGGAAACATCACTCAATATACTAGCTATTTGAGAAGTACAAGTAAAATCACGGTGAGATAGTGCTATATACACACCCATCAGAATATCTAAAATTGAAAATGCTGATAAACAGTATGGCAGTGTAGAAAGTCCAAGGCCCTCATTTCCTCAAGGAAACACTGAATAAAAAACACCTGTACCTCGGGCTGGGATTTAGCTCAGTAGTGCTGCTGCCTGCTTTGCAAGTACAAAATTGTGAGTTCGCTCCTCAGTACTGAAAACAAACAAAAAACAACAGCATCACACATGGACCAAAGTCAGTTAAAATCCTAAATAGAGCAACCCAGCAATAGCTAACTAGGAAAAGCTGCACTCTGAAGGGTAGGAAACTCCAGGTGAAAAGGGGCGAAAGGGGGCGAAAGATGCCCCCTCCCCATCTTCCCTCTCATGGTGCCACGCAGTATGGTCAGGAGAAAGCTGCCTCATTCCTGGCATTTAGTTCAGGACAGAAGGAAGAGAACCGAAGCTTGTGATGTTCTGCTTGCCCGGAGGCTGCTGAGGGACCGGCGTCCGTCCTCCCCGACTTGGCACGCTGTGGGCATGATGTGTTGTCAGGATGGGGCTGCTAAGAAGCATGGCAGGTGCTGCTGCTGTACAGAAGACCGTTACGGGAGGGGCTGCTGTGGATCTGGTGAGAGGTGACAGGTAGGAATACAAGATCTTGCTAAGAAGCAAAGATGAGACTGAAGAAAACTCAGGCATTCAAAAGCAGCCATGTTTACAAGGGGATGAGAACACGTATATGTGCACATGCACTGGGAAGATGCCCTGCACAGGTTCAAAGAGACCCTCGGCTTAGCTGGAACTGACCAGTTAAGGCCTTCCTGTGCATCCAGCCAGTTTACCAAGGTTGGGAGAGATGGCTGCTTCAAAAATGCCCAAATTAAAATAAATGTGAGTGTTTAAAAAGTCACAAGACATAAGGAGACACAGAGAAATATGCCCAAGTCAAAGAAATGAAATAAATTTCCAGAAACTAATCCTAAAAAGCACAGACTTCTAACTTACTTGAAAGTTATCTGAAAACAATCATCTCAGACATGTCCAATGACTAAGGAGAACATGGATGGAAAAGTAAATAAGATCAGAGAAATGAGATAGGAACAAAATGACAAAGTCAGCAAAGAGATGGAAAGCTTAAAGAAAAAAGAACCATATAGAAATCCTGGAAGTGAAAAATACAATAACCAAGTTGGAAAATGCACCAGAGAGAGTTAACAGCAGACTTGAAGATTCTGGGGGAAACATCAGCAATCTCGAAAAAAGGTCGCTTAAGACTGGAAAGAAAAGAGAATGAAGGAAAGCAGACAAATGGGACTTGAGGAACAAACCGAACCCAGTTAAGCAGACAAATGTGCAGTGGCACCGCAGCTCATGAACTTAATTCTTTCCACAATTTAGACCTCAAAGGGAATTTGTTGCAAACCAAAATAAATTTCCACACAAGTACGTTGAACCTCACCACTGAACTAGATTTGGCTTGTGATCAATTCAGTTTGTGATCAGAATTGTAGAAAGAGTTAAGTGCATGAACTGTGGTACCACTGTACACAAAGTGGAATCCCAAAAGAAAAGAAAAAGGAGGAAAAAAAGCTTATTTGATCCCCCTGAATTTGAGGAAATGAGTGAGTACATTAAAAAATTCACCAAACTCCAAGTAGAATAATTCCAGGGAGATCCACACCAAGAAATGACTATGGAAAGTCAAAGAGAATCTTGAAAAGAGCGAGAGAAAAAAAAGATTTATCACATTCAAAGTAGCTTTTATAAAATTATCAGTGGATTTCTCAGTAGAAATAATGCAGGCCAGGATGAAAAGGGATTATACGTTTCAAGTGGTGAAAGAAAAATGTCAAATGAGAGAACTATATCTATCAAAATTATATTTTAGAAACAGCAGTGAAATAAAGATACTCTCATTAGATTTACTTTACAAGAAAATGCCAGAGGGCACTCTCCAGGTTGAAATGAAAGGGTGATAAGTAGTAACTCACACGTGTATGAAAGTGTGGAGCTCTCTGGGAAAGTGCATGGACACATAAAAATCTATGTTATTGTGATGTTAAATTATAAATCCACTTTGAATTTTTAATAAGATTTAAAAGATAAAATCATAAACTAAATATGAATTTACATGGATGGGCACAAAACATACAAAGACATAACTTGTGATACCGATAATGTAAAGGAGATGGTTATAAAAAAAATAGAGCTTTTGGGCCAGGGAGTTAGCTCAGTGGTTCCGGGGCCTGTCTTGCAAGCGCAAGGACCTGGGTTCGATCCCCGGTAACCACATACAATATTGGGTGTGGAGCCTCACGCCCAGCAGCAACCAGTACCACATACCATAGTGCCGGGCATGGTGGCTCACACCTGTAATCCCAGCACTCGGGAGGCAGGAGGATTGCTGTGATGTGAGTTTGAGGCTGAGCTCAGGGCCAGCCTGAACCACAAAGCGAGACCCTGTCTCAAAAAAATAAAATAAAATAAAATAAAAATAAAAAAAAATTTTAAAAAGGAGGAAAGAAATTCTGATACCTGCTACCACAGGGATGAAATCTGATGACACTAAACTCAGTGACATAAGCCAGAAACAAAAGGACAAATATTGTATAATTCCACTTGCAGGAGATTTCTGGGGCAGTTAAGGAAAGGCGGAAGGGGGAGCCAGTGTTTAGCAGGTCCAGAGTCTTGGACTGGCAATAAATATGAAAAGGCTTCTGGGTGCACAACAATACAAATGTACTTAACACTATTGCAGTGCAGTTTTACAAATGGTTAAAATGGATAAATTATAGATGCAAAAAGCTGGCCAGGAAAGTGAGCCTGTGCCTGAGGTCTGGAGAGAACAAGAAGTAAATAAAAGGAAAATCCCATCTGTGGAATGGACGGTGCCATTTTCTATTACTGCTTGACAAACCCCCACGGTTTAACAACTGCTTCAGTCTGTTTTGTGTTGCTGTGACAAAATACTCGTGACTGTACAGTTCATAAAAGAAGAAGATCATTTAGCTAGCTGTGACGTTTGGAGGTTCAAGGGCACAGCATTTGCTCAGCTCTGGTGAAGGCCTCACGGCAGATGGCTTCCCAGTGGCGGGAACATATTGAGGTGGGGGATTCGAAGGATGGGCCGGGCCCTGGTAATAACCCAGTCTCATGCTAACTCATCCAGCCCACGGGATCAGACTCACTCCCAAGAGACAGCACAGACCCATTCAGGGGGCAGAATCCACCAGACCCCAGGTGGTATGGATTCCCTACTTCCACAGCTCTGCACTGGAGACCAAAATTCCAGCACAAGAATCTTCCTGCTGCATCCCACCCACGCCGATGGCTATGGGCGCACAGTGCATGGCCTGAGAGTTTCTGTGTGTCGGGACTCTTAGGTAATTCTCTGATAAGTCTCACTTGACCCTGCCCAGGGTGTCATCTACTCATTTGGAGCCTGGGGTCCTCTTCAGACCTGGATCTTTGGCAAACTCAGTTTGCAGGTTGCAAAGGTTCTACTCTATCTCTCTCGTGAGGCGGGAACCCTCTTTCTCAACAGCCATAGACTGGCTAATGAGGGACTCGTCTCAGCTTCTCCAGACTGCTCTTGGTCTTTGCCCCAGGGACCTCGTCTGCAGTTTGCAGTATGGCAGTTTCCATCTTGCAGATCAGATCTTTCTGACACTTTCTTTCTGAAGGCTCCTCTGGTCAGGTCCAGTGTACAGGGGAACCTGAGCACTCTGCCTCTGCGTTGGTGAAGATGAGGTCAGTGTGTGTGTGTGTGTGTGTGTGTGTGTGTGTGTGTGTGTGTGTGTGTGTGCATGTGTCTGACTAATTATGAGAGCGATGACCTATTCTATTCCCTGTTCCAGACATACTTGGGTGGAGGAATTATATAGAATTTATACCAGGGGGCAGGAACTTATGGTCTTCCTCTAACCATACTTACCATACAGGAGTTTGGAGTCTGAACTGATACCTGTTCCAGCTTGTGGACATCCCCAAGACCAACATACAGTTGGTACTGTAACCAGGAAACATGTTAGCGTTACACAGCAGAAGCAAAAATTGTCACAGGAATATTAAAAAAGGGAAAGCATTACCACTGAACATAGCACCACAATTAAAGAAAGTGATTAAAATACAAGTGCATGAGCAGGTCGGCAGGCAGAGGAAACAGGACGGTTGACTCCCCAAACCTGAGCACAGCGGACAAGCCCCCCACATCAGTGTGTGTAGTTACACTTCTTCAATGGGGGATCCATCCTGAGCCTTCTATGCCAGCAAGTACAGATAATACTGAGTCCTACACCGTTCATGCTTTTCCATGATAAACTAATTTATAAATTAAGCATAGAAAGAAATTAACAGGTAATAATAATGAAATCTTCATCATAATATTGCAATAAAAGTTATTTAAAATGTACTGCGGGTTTTTCCCCTGGACTTGCCGTCCCACACGCTTGGAGCACGGATGGCCGGCGGTAAATGACGTGCAGCACATGGAACCACAGGCAGGGGGCGCCACTCCGACTCGTGCTGGGAGTCTACCTGGCGGAGCAGGAGGATGGGGGAGAAGTGTGACGTAGGTGATGGAAACTTACACTGGGAGATTAAAGTCTTGAAATGTTTTACACAGATGAAATTTTATCATCTGTGGCCCATTTACAATATCTGCTCATGATGTGTCCAGTTCGTGGTTGATTTCCAAATCTAAGTACTGCTTTAAACATGTTAACGATAACCACAGTTGCTATAGTCCCTCAAGCAAGGTTTCTCCAAATTCAATTTAAAAATAAGTAAACAACCATTTTGATCCAAAAAAGGTTCAATTTGTCTCTCCTATCATGAGAATACAAATCTGTGAAAATCTTATTATATCCACCTAATTGGTGATATTGTGGACATAAAGGCAAAGAAAAATAAATTTTACAGAATAAGCAAGTTCATGAGTTGTGGCGTTATTCATGCAGACAACAAAACCCAACATGTACAATAATTAAACTCAGCCAGTGATGATATTTTGCCAAATTTTAATCACATAAAATCTATAGCTTGACACATACTCGCTTGATTTGTAACTGATATCTATTGAGACATGTGGTTCTTGGGTCCTGGGTGGTGTTTTAAGACAGTGACTTTGGGGGCTGGGGACCCTGGGGTGTGTTTCCGGGGCGAAGCCCTGGCTCCTTGGGTCTGAGGGACTCTCGGCCTTTTCCCAGCCCGGTAGTCCTTAAATCTCTGGTTCTACTGGCCTGAGCCCGAAGGGCGCCTCCACGTGGCAGTTCGTAGCGATGACAGGAAGGTGTCATCCCTGCACCAAGGAGGTCCTGAGGCTTAAGCCCTGGGTATTTCTTGAGAATTCAGAGGAAGAGGGAAAGGTGACTACTGGAGTGATTAGTTTTAGCCAACAGTTCGCATTCTGAGATTATGGAGCAGTTTGTACATACAGGAGAGAGAGAGAGAGTGGAGGGGCCGACAGAGGAGACACACAGTGGGGGATGATTTTGTGCACAGCGGCGGAGGCGCAGAGGCTGCACCGCGATTCTGGACCACACCTGGCCAGCAGCGGGGCTCCGCGGCTCTTTGCCGCAGACTTCAGGCACGTTTCTGTCCCCTGCTGTGTTGCTGTGGGAGACACAGGCAGCCCGGGTGTCGCGGAGATGCTGTGACAGAAGCATCAGGCAGCCCTGTTCCGGCTTCTCCTGCACACCTGAAGCGGGCCCGAATTCCCTGCTTCCCACCTGCTCTGTGTCCAGGTTACCAAGGAGCCAAACCCAGAGGCCCTGCGGCGCTGAGTGCCGTCAAATCCCAGAGCCTTGGAGCTTCTGCCACCGAGCAGAGCCCACTGGCTCCCGACTGGCCTGGCCCTTGGGGCCTCCGCCTGCCTTCATGTCACTGGCTCACTTGGCCTGCCTGCCCCTGACCCAGGACTGCCGTGATTTCCCCACCCTGCCTTGTCCTCAGCCTGGAGCAGTGCAGCTGCCCCACAGGTGAGGTCGGGGGCCCACAGCCTGTCAGGAGCGCTGCCACGTGGTCTGGACGTGAGGGGCCACTTGGAGGTGTTCCCAGGACTCCCCGTGCCTTCTCTAGCTGGGTTCCCCTCCAAACAGCTGGTTCCACTCCTCAGAAATAAGAAGTTTCCTGGCTACACGAGGGTCAGGAAGCTTACCTCTCCCTCAGTGACCCCTCTATGTTGCTTTAATTCCTGAAGCTCTTCTCTGCCCCCCAGTTTCTCCATACCCTCTTCTATCCTTCCTGCACCCTGCAGAGGTGGGCCTCACCCCTCAGCTCAGAATTGCTGGGAAAGTGTCCAGATCCTCCAGGACCAGCTCATCATAAATTTTCCATCTCGGCCTCCTCACACGGGGAGACCCTGGGGGTCTGTGCACGGAGCTGGGCCTTCCTCCCACTCAAGTAAGGAGCCCAAGATCACAGGGCACCTGCAGGCAGCCTCCGTCTCCTCACGTGCCAGCCTCAGCCACGAGGCCAAGGGGGCACCAAAGAAACCTGGCACAAGCAGTTCAAGAGCTGTGTGAGTGAGACCTGCACGGAAATGCAGGGGAGCTGTGCCCTCGGACCTCCGACAGAGCAGGGCCTGTGTCCCCATCACCAGGGAGGCCCGCTGCCTCCCCTCTCTCTCCCTCGCACCTCCCCGTCTGCTCTGCCCCGGCTCTGTGTTTGTCTGCTGGGCCTGGGCTCCCGACCAGGGTGAGGGAAGCTACCGCGCTCAGGTCAGTCTCCATGTTGCTGTCTTGGGCTCCAGCCTTGGGAGTGGGGAGGAGCCGCAGCAGGGCAGGGGCTCCCGGCGTCTCCTCCCTTTGCTGGCCTCGGGGACTGGACTTGGAGGTGCCTCCGGCCCCTCTCCGGGGTTCAGAGATGGAGTCATGGGCCCTGCCCTGAAGGCCTCTCTTTCTGTGGCGTCAATTCACCCAACACATGCAGAGGCCGATCCTAACTCTCTAGGGTCAAGGAAGATACATGGGAGCTTCTCAGACCCCCAAATACTTGTAGGAGAATAAAGGGAAATAAAAGAAAGAGGCAAAAACAATATGCAGTGTGCACTGGAGATCAGGAGAAAATGCTTCTAGTAGATAGGTTTCCACGAATGCTACAGTGGCCCTGCTTCTACTTAGTCAGCAAGGAGCGCAGCGTGATATTCCAGGAGCTGTGACCATGGCAGCAAACTAGAATAGCCAGAGAGGGACCCAGCATAGTGTCTCAAAGGGGAGCCAGTCAAGGTACCGAGATGTCTGCATCTTACATCACCCTCTGCAGGATGTTATCTCGCCTCAGGAGCTATGATTAGGGCTCGCTCAGAGCCAGGAAGTCTGCAATCTTTTATACACTTCTGTTTCTGGCAAGTTAACACTGGGCCTCTGGACTGCAGAGCATGGCCTGGCTCGCACCAAGGATCCACACGTATCGGTGGTCCCCAAAAAGACATAGCTCATAAGCAATTAAAATTAAGCTCATTGATATAGGTTTCCAGTGTGTGCATGTGTGTGTGTGTGTATGTGTGTGTGTCTTTGTGTCTCTGTGTCTGTCTGTGCCTGTGTGTCTACGTGTGTGTGTCTGTGTCTTTGTAATCAATAAAACAAAAGGATTTTAAAGGGAGGAAAAGTAAACACCCTAGAAAACTAGACAGAGATGAAGACTAGGTGAGGAGAAGGGAGAAGAGACGCTAGGCCTGGGCCGCTGTCGTCCAACCCCATGCACCACCCCGGCAGAGGCACTGTCAGCCATTTTCTGCCAAGTCACAGCAGGTCAGGTCTAGGGTGTCTTGCCTGGAAGAGGGCAGCCTTTGTCCTGAGAGATCCCTGCCCAGAGGCTGTGGGGAAGAAGCCCGCACCCCTCCTCATTCTGCATTCTAGCCTGGCCTCTCTTGCCTCTGCCTCTCCCTGCTCATAGCTGTCCCCAGACCCTCCCTAGGTTGTAGAACCCCCTTTCCATGACAGTCCTGGGCTGGGGCTGGCTGGGCTGCCACCCTCGGACCCCCAGGCAACCAACCTTGACCAGAGTGTACCTCCTTCCCCCAGAGGGGAGGTAGGTTAGCAGCCAAGTGATGGACTGACTCAGCCTGGACCGTGTGCTCTTTCTGCGTGGTTTGCTGCAACACTGGCTGGTGCTGGAGTGTCACCTCCTAGCAGCTCCGTGCTGATGCCAAGGTAGAACCTTCCAGAAGGCTGGTTGGGAGATGTGCTCCTCTCTCTGTTGCTGATCACAGCTGGCATACTTGGCATTGGCTCTACCCACCTGGAAGTACCTGTGGGCCAGTCTGTGCTGTGCCATGTGCATGACCCTCAGCTGGCACCAGGGTGGCACTGTCCACGGGAAATGTAGGTTTAGCTCCAGATACTGATGTCAGCACTAACATGGTACCGACCACGTGTCCGACACAGCCCACCCCCTGTGGCTCTCCCAGTGCCTCAGACCTTGTAACCATGCAGCGAAGTAGGTGCTCACTCTCCAGAGACCACCATTGCGCTGCTTGCCTAGGCTGATCCTGGTCTCCTCTCAGCCCCTCAGAATGACCACTGGCCACGTAGCATGCGGCCATTGTAAGAACATAGAAAGGGACATTTTTTCTGCCTGTCCCTTGAGAATGCCAACAGCCTGCACTTGGAATGTTTACCTTTCATACACCCAGCCCCACCCAAACCCTCGAACCTCATGCCCTGGCAAGGCCTTGCCTGGCTTCCTTGGATGGGAAGGTGGCCTGCAGGACCTTCCGCTTGGCCTATGGTCGAGAGGCCATTTGCTCTCCCCATGTCCAGGGACTTGGGTCCCCAAGAAAAGCTCGCCACCTTTGCGCTGTGGTTGATGAGGCTTATGTTTCTCTTTTCAGCCCCACAACAAAAAAGGCAGGGAAAACATAGAGACAGCGTGTGACACTAATTAGCTGAATTTAACCTGAACATGTACACAGATTTGGCCATATGTCTAGAAAAACGTAGAATCAGTCATGAAATGCTTCCCAAGGCTCCTGGGCCCTGGAGAAAACAAGGTAAGTGTAAGAGATATGGGGCCCTTCCCCTGGGAGTCCGGAGTCTCAAGGGGCTTTTCCTCAAGTACCGTGGGATCTAGTCAGACCACAGGGCACAAACTGGGCATCATTCAAAGCAGCTTGGTTGGTCGCTGGGTAAGAATGACGCAGGCCTCTCTCTGCCCACCTGCATGGCTGCAGTGAACAGACAGGCACCCGCCAAGCTGCTCTGCCTGTGCCTGGGCGAGCTTTGGAGACAACATTCTCACCGTCACCTCACAGCTGGGCTGGAGGAAGCTGAGTGAGAGAGGTCATGTTCTGCTCCTCCCCGAGAGAGCAGCTCTCTGTGAAGGGCCAGCTGTGTGGAAAGAAAGCCCTGGGGCCGGCCAGGACTGGCCACAGAAGGAGGGCTGTCTAGTGGACAGCAGAGATCCTGTCAGGGCCCCGAATATGCTTCCTCTCCCTACACCTCCATCTTTTGCCCCCCATCAGTGGACCTGGTGAACACGCAGGGTCCCTGCCTTGGGGGGTTGCCCCAGAGGTGGGGAGACCCTCACCGGGATGCAGAATCTTGGCTCTCGGGAGCAGGAGACACAGGCCATTGGGAGGCGCTGCACAGACCAAGTAAAGCCTAAGTGGGCCGGGCTTTTCTGGTGTCCTGCGTCAGCTCCACCCTCAGACCACAGAAGAGTGCTCACCACTTGTCTCTGGAGAATCCAACCTCCAGGTAGGGCAGCCAGACCCTGCCAGATGCTGGCTGCTCGCTCGTGATCCTGTCTCCTCAAGGTTACCCCACTGGGGAGACAGAGCATCGGCCTGGGTCCTTCTGCACAGCCAGTGCGAGGAAGTGGACTCTTCTTCCCACTGGGCTGTGGACACCAAGAGGTCTCCTAACTCGCTGACCCGGGCTTCTCCAACCTGTGATGATAGCCCACCCTCACCCAGGTGAGGTCCACTGGACCCCTTTGTCTTGTGCAAGTCACAGCAGAGGACTCGGACCTTTGACTGGCAGTTTTCACAGGCTTCTTGCTATCGGTGTCTCTTTCCACCTCCCCGGGTGGAGGAGGAGGGGACAGGAAGCTGGCCTTGTGGCTTCTGTGGCTCCTTCCAGGTGAGCAGCCTAGACAGCTCAGGATGAGCAGGAGGCTCAGCACTGCAGGCAGGGCTGAGGCCCGAGGCTCTGGGGCTCTGAGCCGGTGGCGACACCGCTGTCCAGGCCCCAGGCCAGATGGGCAGTGTCCACAGCGGCCTCCGCCACCTCCCAGCCTGCCTTCCGGCAGTCCAGGTCTCTTGGCAGGAAGGGCAAAAGAAGTTTATCAGGAGGTGTTATCACTTCACACAAGTTTAACATGAAACTCGGAATGAAAGTTGAAATGCACAGAAACTCACAGCTCGTATGGAGAAGAAACCTATTAGAACCATCCCCCAGTTTGACTTCTAAAATGTACGTGACATTACTTGGAATAAATGATGAGGCCGAACGCTTTCCAATTCTCCCATCCCCACACTCTCCATGCGGTGCTGTCCAGCACACTTCGGCACGTGGGCTGTCCCCTCTTCTTACAATTGATGGGAAGGCAACGGTTCTCACAAACCCTGAAATATTTAGTTTGGTTCTTGACAGAAAACGTTTGCTGACTTGGGGGACACCTAAAAGAAGTAATTGTGTTTTATAGATTTTATAGAAAATATGACAAAGCAACTGTCTTCTAAAGAAGTGACCAAAGAGTCTGCTGCCAAAAAACTATAAGAAAATGACATGTATTTTCACACAGTAAACTAATAGATGTTATGATTTGCGATTTTAAGATATTTTGTGGTCTTTTATACTCTTTCAAGCTTGTAATTTGTTGTAAATTTCTTTCTTTGAATATTCACTTTTCTACCTCATTTGGCATTAGACATTTTCAATTTATTTATTTATTTATTTATTTTTTGAGACGGGGTCTCACTTTGTAGTTCAGGCTGGCCCTGAGCTCAGCCCCATACTCACATCACAGCAATCCTCCTGCCTCTGCCTCCTAGTGCTGGGCTTAGAGACAGGAGCCATGAATCACCACACCCAGCACTGTGGTATGTGCTCCTGATTGCTGGCGCTCGTGAGTCACCATGCCCAACACTGTTGTATGTGGTTATTGGGTATTGAACCTAGGACCTCGAGCTTGCAAGGCAGTAGTTTCTGAGGCTGGGCCTTGGTGGTCTCCCAGAAGCATTTTACCCTGCAGTTGTAATCTTGGGGAATCCTGAAAACACCTTACAGTATTGTCGGTAGGAATGTGAGGACATATGCTCCACCCACAGCTCTGGATGTAGTTTCTGAATCTGGGCCTTGCTGGTCTCCCAGGGTCCACTGGGATATGGCGGAGTAGCTTCACAGCCTCTGAGAGTCAGCAGCAGGCCAAGAAGCTTCTGGAAGTAGTGGGTCACGTGTGAAGGTAAAACTGAGCAGAGGGGACCTGAGGGAGATATCGAAGAGCAAAGCTCTCCGGAGCATCACTGCCACTGTCACCTGCCTTAGAGACAGCGTAACTCCGGAAAGTTGAGCTGCAATGCCAGATACCCCTGCTGCTGAAAAGAGTGGGCTTCTCTGAGAAGCCCAGGGCAAGTTTCTCCAAACAGCGGGCACTGACTTTCAGCCTCACCTCCATCCTGGAGAGAAGACTGGGGACAGAAGGGGAATGAATCATCAGTGGCTAATGATTTAATAAGTCACACTTACGTGATGATGTCTCCATAAAACTCAAAAGGACAAGGTGTCTAGGGCTTCCTCACAGCTGAACGTAGCAGATTCCTGGAGAGTGCTGCATCAGGAGAGGGCCAGACCTCCTTCTCTATATTCTGTCATCTGCATCCCTTCATCTGTATCCTTTGTGATATCCTTTATGGTCAACTGGTAAACCTAGGTGTTTCAGTGATAAGCTGAAGCCAATTCATTGTACCTGAGGAGGGGGCTGTGGGAATCCTGATAGGTAGCTGATTGGTCAGAGTGCAGGTAAAATAACATAGGGCCTTCAGTAAGCACAGAGACCGAGGGGCAGGGCTGGCAGTCTTGGGGCCTGTGACCTTCACCTTGGGATCTCATGTTGTTTCCACGTGGAAGGTGTCAGCTTTAACTGGATTAGATGATGCCCAGCTGGTGTGCACTGTAGAACACATTTCTCGCTGTTGGCGAGAATCCCCACACGTCTGAGGTGATCTGTGTTTGGAGAGTACAGTGGGAGAAAGTAACTCTGAGTTTTGTTTCTCTACTGTATCTTCATGATACCTAAAGGGACCTATGGGACATATCCAAATGCAATGTGTGGGCCTATTTGGATTCAAACAATCAATTATAAAAAAAATAAAAGCAGAAATGTGTGTGACACTTGGGGAAGCCTAAATAGTGAATATGGTCAAAAGTTTGTTTGTTTTTGTGGTCCTGGGAGTTGAACCCAAGGCCTCCAGCATGCTAGGCAATACTGTCATTAATAAAGATTTACAGTTTAGATTTGTAGGCTGTGGTAATGGAAACTTAAAAGAGAGAGAACTTCCTTATCTCTCGGAAATTCAATCTAGTCCTCCCTTCATGCGGTGATGTCCACTGTGGACCGATTACTCCCGGCTTGTGCTTCTCATTTGCATATCCCCTCCTATGTTCATTCTGGGTTTGGCTGCGTGACTTATTTTGTCTAATGAGACATTAGTGAGCCTGCTGCAAGCAGAGGCTTGAAAAGCACGTGCACACTGGGGCTCGCCTTCTCTTGCCTCTGGAAACTCTGGGAGCAAGCCCAAGCTAGCCTGTTGTGGGGCCAAGTGGGGAACTGAGGCACCGCTCCCAAATGCCGCACCTGTGGGCGAGACCATTAAAGACAGCAACCCGCCAAGTCACCAGCTCCCGGCATCCCTGTGAGAGTGCAGACACAATCGACAGGAGAGCCACTCAGCCGATCCCGGCCCGTGTGTCAACCCACAGAAGCATGGTCTGGTAGTGACTGCCATTTCAGGACACTCACAATAGATAGGTAATATAATCTTGAAGGGTGTACAGGTAGAATCTCAGGGGTCCAGGCACTTGCTTCTTCAGGGTAGGGTGAATGAAGTATACGTGAAAAAAGATTTTGGCTAAAAGCTGATGCCTATTAAAGTTGGTGAGTGTTTCATTTCTCTATTCTCTTACCTTTGGTTATGTTTGACATGGACATTTCCATAATAAAAAAATAAAAGAAAGGGGGATGAAAAGAGGAGTTGAGGAGAAACAAAAGAGAATAGCCCTCGAAGTCTGAGATACAGCAACCGAGACACAAGGAAAGTGAGCTCCGCAGTGCGTGCAGCCGGCTCTCCGCAGAGTTCGCAGCTGAACACGGCTTCCCAAGGCCCGGGCCAGCTCCCTGCCCTTGCTCGATGTGCTCAGAGCCAGGAAAGTTACTAGGAGAAAGAATATGGGGAAGCACAACCTCACCTCTTGCTCGAGAAAGGCCTGGTGACGGGTCTAAGATGTTAGGAGCTGGTGAGACCTTTGGTGACAAGGGATTTGACTTGTGTGATGTGCTGTTTAGCACTTGAGGAACAAATATATGTGTTGCCACGTACAGGTATCACACAGAAGACGTGGAAGATCTCCTTCCTACATTCTGTCCCACTGCGCTGGCGCAAGCTTGCTCTGTTTCCCAAAGTGTGTAGTAACTGTGAAAGAGACATCAATACTAAAAATTCATCTTCAAGTCCAAATATATTAAAGTTGTCTCTTTCCCACATGTACAAAATGAGGGAAGCTTTTATTATTCATTAAATGAGAAAATTAAGCACTGTAATTATCTGTCTATTGCCCCAGGATAGATTGGGCATCGTTTAATCAGTCTTCACTATGTGAAGCTGCAGACTGCGCCTGACCATAAACAGACATTAAAGAGGTTACTTAATGAAAAAAGAAAAAAAACCTTCTAGGTCTTCAGAGCCAGTGTTGGTTTCCCTGAGAACTTATGAACCTTAGAGCTCAGCTAGAGTTTACGGGGGAGGAAGGAAGATTCTAGAAGGTGATAACTCAGCCTGTGACCAAAAAGCCAAACACAACAAAGCTAAACTAACCTGCAGTCTTTCTCGTAACCAAACTAGCAGGACTGCTGCCTTGCTTTTCTTGGGAGTGGTGTTCACAGAGGGAACCCACAGGGCTCTGTACTCATGTTTGATGGTTGGTCTGAAATCCTCCAGCCTCCGAGCCAGCTGGCAGGGTTTGGTGAGGCCCACGTCGCCGAGGGCAAGAATCACAGTGTTGGCTACAACTCAAACACGCTCCTGCAGGTCACGGTTGTGTGCAGACACATCCTAGGTGAGTGGGGAAGGGACCCCAGTTCTCCTTCCCATGAGGGGCTCCAGGACCCCTCCCCCAATCCCTGAGGGTCTTGAGTTTCTTGGAGTCACACTTAACGGTTACATAGATGTTTCCTGTTTCACACCGTTTATTAATGCATAGAAGTTTTCAAGTCCAGGGGTCTCCGGGGACAGGTGATGAGAAGGTTGGTGGTTCTGGGCCCAGTGAGGTTAAGGTCACTGCCACCCTGGAGTGCCCTGGCTCATGGGCCTGAGGGCCACACAAACAAGGCCACCCTGGGTGCAGGTAGGGTCCTCCTCCCTCCTACACCAGGTGAGGCTCGGGGCAGCTGTGGTCACCTGCACCAAGGAGCCTGGAAGAGCAGCTCCTGAGGGCCTCTGCCGGAGCCTTTTCCCGGGGTGCTGGAAAACGCCGCTCTTCACCAACTTCCTCCCCAGCTCCTCCCCTGTCCCATATCGCCATCCTGCCACTGTCCCACGGTAGTGCGCAAGTCTTCCGCAAATACTAGTGAGACGCCCATGAGCCAGTGACCTGTGTTCAGACAGGCCACGGACCCAGGACATGGCAGTGCTTACCGTGGCCTCTGCCACTGTGGGGTACACACAGGAGGACAGCGTCCCAGGAAAACCCTCTCAGACCTGGAGTTGTTTCAGATGGAAGCCGGCTGTCTGGCATGCGTTGAGAGGCTAGTGCCAGTCATGGTCAGGGAAGATCCAGGCTGTATCAGGGAAGGAAGGGACGCGAAGTCTTTCCAGGAGACACTCAGAGCCCCCTGGGGACCACTGGTCAGGTGGGCTCAGGCTTCTGGCACGAGCCTCAAGAAGAGTTTCAGTGCTTCTCCCTTGTGCCCTGCGAGGTGCTGCAGGACACGGGGATCCAGGCCACTGCCCCTCTGCTGGGCGAGCGGCAGAGGCGGACTCCTGGACGACCTGGTCCCCTTGTAGTCTTGTGGACAGTCCCTGCTCCGAGGCAGGAGCCAGCGTGTACAGCCAGCCCCCAGACAGCCATGGGCCCTGGAAGCGACCTTGGAGTAGAGCCAAGGCCCACACCTGGCCAGCCTGTGAATGGGTTTCAGGTGTCTCGGTCGCATTCCCTAGGGCGGGCGCTAGAGGGCGGCCGGCCAGGCTGCGGGCGCTGCTCCAGGGTGCGAAAGTGCCCAGCGCCGGCTCAGCCCGCCTCGGCCCGGGCCCGCTGGCGCTCTGCAGGGGCTCACGCCGCCAGCGCCCAGCACTCCGCGCTGACCCACTTTCCCCGCTTCCCCGCCCCAGGTTGAGAATAAACCGACCGCCGCCGAGCAGGTGCGAGCCGAGGGCGGGGCGCCACCTCGGTTCCGGGCCGCAGCTGCGGAGGAGGGGAGGGCAGGGGAGGAGAGGGAAAGAGGAAGGAGGGGCCGGGGAAGAGAAGGCGGGGGCAGGGCGGGACGCGAGAGGACACCACCCCCACCCCCTTTCCGTGCGGACTGCAAGGGAATTGCTGGAATGGATGGTGGTCATTTGCGCATCGCTCCCCAGGCCTCGTCCACCCGCCCACCCAGGCTTTCTGCACCGCGATCTCTGCCCTCCCTCTGCCACCCTTGTGGCCTGAGTCGGTGGGTCTGGCCTTTCCCTAGGCGTGGCCGTCTCAGATGAGACCTCTTGTTCCCGGGACTGTATCTATACTCGGATCTCCGGCCCATGGCCTTGCGGCTAGTGTTGGCGGTCAGGGGAGTGTGGGCCCTTTCGGTGTCCCTTAAGAAGTCTTCACTGACTGGCCTCAGAGCCAGAATCGTCCCCTACTGGGGTAGCTCAGCTCCTCATCTGAGTGTATACTTTGCACCGATTACTTATGTGTGTTAGTGCTTATAAAGGACATCTGTGTTGACTCCCTTCCGCCCTACCTGTACATAAAGCTTTACGTGTAAAGTTCATAAAGCAGCAGACACACATGCACATCAACATGTCTTGTGCAGGAACGGGGTCAGGATACGCAGAGGTAATGTGGAGTGAGTAACCGCCAAACGCCAAACCCGTGGGCTAAGCCCACGTCATATATTAACTTATTGACTCCGTACAAGCCTCTCTGAGGCTTCTCACTGTCGCCCTGTCTCCACCCGAGGAGCTGAGCCTTAGACGGTCCCGTGGCCTATGCGGGACCACAGAGCTGCTAAGCAGTGGTCAAGATTGGAACATAAGCTAATAAGACCTCTTGCTTTTCTATGCGTATCAGTCCATTTACTATATGCTGTTCTACGCAACCGTTAAAGATTCCGAAAGGAGTTGGGGGCCGTGTGTCCTTGAGATTTTAATGAGTATTAACACAACAGGGGGACCCTGTTCTCATTCTGTGGTCACTGGGCCACCTTGAGTGCCCCATTTCATCAGTCAGCACGCTCAGTGTCCCTCAGCTCAGAGAGCAGGAGAGAGACAAGCCCAGGCCCAGGCAGAGGCGCACACCGGTGTTGAGGGTGAGCGCTGCTGTAGTTGGGCTGCCATGTTCTGGAGCCTGGAGCAGAAGTACTGTGCCTTGTCCCCCCGGCGGCCAAAGTACCCAATAGACCTGCCTCTACCTTTGACCTGTGATAGCTTCTTGACCTCTGCTCGGTTTTCCAGGACACTGTGCTTTCAGAATCTTCAAAGTTCTCTGAGTACCCGTCCATAAAGTCCTTTTTCATTTTAGAGTCTTTGCGGTAGCTTATAAACCCTTCTGTCTTGTACATACAATTGATTAGTCTCAAATCTTTTGATGTTTGCCAATCTGATAGACCAAAGGGAAACAAAGAAAAAGGAAAGGCAAAGTACTTCATGGATTCAATTTACACTTATTTGCTTTTCACGAGGGCGGTGGGAATGGAGATCTGACTTCAAATAAAATCCACGTTGTCCGCACAGGATCACAAATCTGGAGGCAGACAGAGCACACTGAAGAGACTGCATTTTCTAGCCTGCCTGTGGTCAGGCCTCACATCAGGGCCAAGTCCTTATCAACACCGTGAGGAGCTCCCGTGGGAACCACTTCTGTGCTGGGCCCATGCGGAGTGAGGTGTCCGCTCTATGATGCCCAGCACGAAGCAGTGGCAGCAGCCCCGCCATGCTGGGCCAAGAACCTCAGGGAAAGCATAAGACTCAGGACTTCAGATTATTTTTGATGTTCTCAAAGATCTTCTATCTTTTTGTAGTTTTAGTTAACTGAACATTGTGTGCAATATTGCAAATAAGGAAGAGAACTCTGTATCTTTTAAAGATGGATGTTCTTGATTTGCAGTGGGGTTATAAGCCAGTACACCTACACCCATTTACTTGAAAGTGTCTTAAAGTAGAAACACATATGATTCTGTTGGCCTTGTGAGAGTCTCAGCAATGACACAGGGCAGAGATGGTGGTTGCCCATCGTAGTATGGCTCGAGGACCACTATGACTCACCACCACCACCACCACCACATCACACCACCAAATGTCACTCTGAAGATCGCCAGCTCTCGAGAGATCAAGATTCAAAGTCTGGTTTCCACTGAATATAGAAATTTAGGAGCTGGTGATATAGCTCAGCGGCACTGATATATTGTGCCTGGCAAGCATAGGGGCCCTGTGTTTGATTCCTGATACCAAAAATAAGGAAAAAAGAAATGTGGGCACTATCCTAGAGATAGGAATTGTAGGTTCCCACTGTGAAGTTGGGGTGCATCTCTGTGTCCACCTGTCTGTCTGCCTGCCTATCTGCTGATTGGTTCAGTTTCTCGAGGGCACCTAAGATAGAAAGGAGTCTTGTGGACTCCAGCCTCAAATTTACTGGGTCTTTTTGCTCCTGCATCCATTACAAAGCCTAACTAACCTGCAGGTGGATTGATTTCCATGAATGTGTCCACTGCTGGCTTAGCTTCTGTGACCTACCTGTCCCCCAAGGTTCTTTGTCATCTTTATGTCCTCTCCAGGACCTGTGCATATTGAGTGGAGTAACCTTTGACTGTGATATTTACCGTGAATTTGTTGTCATTGTCCCTTGTCTTCTCACTTCCTTCTGGCAGCTTTCACCCGGGGAACGTACTGCAGCCCTCACTTCCTGCTCCAGGGTGCCGCAGGGATGCTCATGGAGATGCTCCCCTGCTTGCAGGATACATGAGACATCGATCGTTTAGTGTCCTTCAGTCCAGTCTTAAAATGTTCTTCATGTGTTAGACCTATCCCTACATTATATTTTTTGTTGCCATTGCAAATATTGTCTTCTACTTGGTGTAAGGAAAAGGTATTGATGTTTTAGTCTGGCCTGGCTATCAAACCTATATCCTATCAAACCTGTTCCAGTATGGAAATTATATTCACTTTAATGTCTCTTCTAATCCAAGCATTATCCTAATTCAAGTCTAATCCCTATCTGGGTTTTAGGCATGCTCTTGGCTTCTCTTAGATATGGAGAGTTTCTTGATCATCCAGTCCCCTTTGCCAGTGAGATCCAGGACTGTGGCTCCCCGAGTATGAACTATAGATTCCTGGGGACAGGAGGAAGGTCTTGAGACTTTATCAAGGTGTACAAGGTCAGAACTATCTAGTAAGAACACAAAGATGTTTTCTTCCCTCAGGGATGTGCGGGAAGTCTCCCACATATGTGATATCACAGCATCTTGAAAGCAGAGCAGATATGAAAATCCAGCTGGTGATAAGCCAGACTCTGGAAAGATTTTTAAAAATGCAAACAATGTTACTCTTCTTCCTAAATAGTTTATAGAAAAGTAGAGCTTTCTTCACAAATATTATTGGAAGTATCCTGCCATCGTTATTAAATGAATAACTACTTGAACATTTTCTCCAGTTCAACTTCTACTATATTATAGAGCGAAAGGTTTAACCCATAGTAGTGAAAGTTCTTCAGCAGAGTTGCAGGAAAGCTCCATCTTGGCTTGTGGTCCTGGAGGGGTCAGTCCACGGCTGGCCTTGCATCTCAGTGGGGCGCACATGGCAAAGCATTCGCTCACTCTGGGACCAGGGTGTGAAAAGAAGAGGAAGGGGCAAGGGTCTCACCAGTTTCTCTCTGGGCATGCACCCAGTGACCTGGAGACACTCCCTCCAGCCCCTACCTGTGCCTCCCAGTTGAGCAAAAGCACCACCTTGGCGACCAAACACTGTTTGGTTTTCAGTGCTGGAGACTGAACTCAGGGACTTTTTACTGAGCTTAATCCTCAGTCCTTTTTACATTTTGAGACAGGGTCTCTGTAAGTCAATAAATTGCCCAGGCTGAACTTGAACTTGTGATCCTCCTGCCTCAGCCTTCTAGAGTGCTGGGATTATAAGTATGCATCACCACACCCAGCTGGAAATAAACCTTGACCTTTGCGATACATTTTTAAGAACCAAACTCTGGTAGAGAGTAGGCGTTTCTGAGCCAGCATGTCTGGGAATGCGGGTCTTGCCTAATCACTCTTGCTATGTGGGACAGTTCTTACAAAGTAAAACCCCCTCTGGCAGGACTGCCCGGCGCCCTGGCCCCACTGAGGCTTAGGATCGTGGAGCTGGGGAGGCAGTGGGGCCTGGGTGCCGTGTGTCCCTCAGCTGGCGCTCAGCAGACAGTTGTTTGGGCAGCACCTGAGTCTGCTCTGTGCTTCTGGCGGCTCTGGTTTCAGTTTCCGTGCTGCGAGTGGACTTCATCCGGGTCCTGTCTCAGCCCCAGAGAAGCCGTGAGTAATCACCCCACTCGTGTCCGCTCCTTTCCTCCTCCTCTGCCTGCCCCAGACTTGAGTCTGAGATGATGTCCACTTATACCGTTGCGGGCTCCTCAGTGATGTTCGGTTTCTCTGTGAGTCTGATCTCATTTGCTTTGTATCTTTTAGAAATCCCCCAGGAAGTGCTAGTTACATTTTTCTTAGTTTCTCCAGACTTCAAAGCATTTGTTGTTCTATTTCAGAGGAAGAGGTGGATGCATAGAAGTTCTGGGATGTGTTTTATCAGCCCGTCTTGGCCCCAGGAGAAAACAGTGGTTGAATGAATGAACGATGAATGAACGAATGAATGAGTAAGGGCCCTGGCTGTGGATCCTGGGTAGGGAGACATCGGATCAGTGCAGACCCTCCTGCAGGCAGCACGGGGCGGGCTGAATGGACACTGCAGAAGTCTGCCTGCATCCCAGCGCCTGGAGTCCAGCGAGGGCAGGCGTGTCTTTGCGTGATGGTGTGGAGGAAACAGAGCTGCTGCAGAGCACGCAAGGGTTGTGTACGTTCCCCACCAGTCAGGCTTAACCTAGCTGATGGGAGCTAAGCTCTGGCCGCACAATCATTGGAAATCTCCTCCGTGTACCAGTCCTGACTCTCGGGAAAGCCTGGCTCACTTCTCCTGAACACGGGGCAACACGTAAAGAAGAAGGTGCTGGGAAGCACCCCCAGTGGAGAGGGCGCCCTGGGACCCTGTGCAGGCTTTGCTGCGGGTGCTCTGAGCTGGGGATCATCGCTGTTCCCCCTGCTTTGGGCCAACCAGCTGATAACATCACGTTGGCCATGGTCGCCTTCTCCTCCAAGCAGACAGACCCTTTAAAGAGGCGTCCAGACAGCAGCAGGGAGCCCAGGGCGACCGCGGAGCAAACCGGGGAAAGGAAGCTTAGGTTGCCTCAAATTTGATGTAAAAGAAAACACTTCCCTCCTGAAGCAGGGGGCTGAACCACGGAGCTTGGCAAGGGCACAACCAAAGCGAAGCCTTCCTGCTTCTCTGGAAAGCCGGGCCACACCCTGCGGACATGGGAAAGGCTTTCTTCTCTGTTTCAAATGACCCCGTTTCGCCTTTTTTAGATGCAAATGTTTGTTTGGTCTGCTTTGAACTACCTCAGTGCAGCTGAAATAATTTAAGGCAGCCCTACAAAAAGCGACCACTTCCTGATGTTCCGATGCTGGCGTGAACCCTTCCCAGTGGTGCAGAGGGATTCACTGCACACCTGGGGGCAGGGCGGCCCCTCCTGCCTTGGCCCCAGGGCCTGGCAGACAAGGTGGGCACTGTGTGAAAGATTCGGTGTTGCCGTGCAGGTGGGCCCCTCTGCGGGCCTGTGATGGCAGCTGAGGGGGAGCCAGCGTTTGCCAGGGATGTGACACAGAGGGGCTCAGGGCTGTAGGCTTCACCTTTCAGCAGTTAACTTGTGCAGTCTGACTCTTTATGCCACAGTCTAGAGGTACAGAATGTGCAAAAGTCCATGGTAGAGGAAGAGCCTTCTGCAGAACATGGTAAGGATTGGATTGGTAAAACGCAGTGTCCTTCCATGTCCACAGGAGACCAATTCCAGGACCCAGAGGACAGCATGATCTGTGGCCTCTTCGTCCCCGCTCTAAAAGTGTCACATTCGCACAGAACCTGGGTGTGTTCGTCCTCTGGAGACCATTAATAATCCCTCCATGACGTGCGATGCCTGATACGATGTGAACGCCACATAATAGTGCTTATTCTGTATTGTTTGGGGAGCAGTGACCAGAAAAAGCCTGCACATGTTCAGTACAGACACAGTTTGTTTCGCTGAATATTTTCCATCCGTGCTTGGTTAATCCATGTGCGGAACTCCGGACACAGAGGTCCCCCTATACCTAGGAAACACGAAGCGAGACCAGCGTAAGTGTGTGACTTGATGGAGGCGCTTATTGATTTATGGAGTTGGGTGTGTCCAGGGCACATCTTTGTCACCATAGGGGCTGCCTTGGTGACAAAACCAAGCATCTGCATGGGGAATCAGAGTGGTAGCTTGTGCCCGCCAGGTGGCAGGTGGCAGGAGCCTGTTACTCACTCGAGGCTCGTTTGCTCCACAGGTGTGTGTCCCACGCTGCTCCTCTGATTGTCTCTCCGGGCAGAGACTTCCTGTCTTGTCTGCCCACCTGAGCATCGGCCTCGAGTGCTGTGCCCTGCTTTCAGCCGAGCATCTGTGGGCTGGTTTTACAAAACTGGGCATCCTCCTCCTAGGCTGGGTAGATAGCAGATCCTGGGATTAAAGGACCATGTGTGTGATGGCGGTGTCTCCCCCAGAAGGATGGAAGGCTGGACTAGCAAAGCCAGGATGTGGCGCTACCTCTTCTCCTCCCTCACCCAGTGCTGTAGCCCTTCCTCCAGTGGGAGGGCGGCAAAGCCTGTGGTGAGCTGATGGGGGTGAGGCTGGGCTAGGGTCAGTGCTACAGCAGCACCAGACACCCTGGCAGAGTGTGCCTTTACCATCTTGCGGACACCACTTACAGGAGACATGTTGACACACGATGGTGTCTGAAAACAGCCTCTAGGCCGGGGTCTGGCTTAGTCATATTCTCATCACTAGGACAAAATACTTAGCACACGACTTAAAGGAAAAGAAGTTTATTTTCACTCCAAAGTCAGTGGGTTTCAAGCAGAAAGGGCATGGTGAAAGGGCTGGTGGAGGAGAGCAGCTCACCTCATGGAGAGCTGGAAGCAGAGAGAGAAGGAAGGAGCTGGGGAGGGAGAAGGCCCCTTCCAGATCACACAGCCGGTGACCCACCTCCCAGCAGCTCACTCAGTCACTAAACTCAGCACGGTTGGATCCATCAGTGGGTACAGTGCCCGCACAATCCAACCACCTTTGTGAACTCCACCTCGGAGCACCCAAGGCTTTGGGGGACATTCTTTTCTTTTTTTTTTTTTTTTAAATCTTTATTGGTACATTAAATATACACATCATGATTGCACTGCATAATGGGGATTTGTACCAGTATAAGACACAACTTAATTCTCATTTTTTGGGGGGGACATTCTTATGTAAACTGTACCATCAACCCTACAGCCAGAGAAAGACAGCTTCTCCCAGTTCTGCCTGGATTGTCGCCTGTGGTCAGGCAGACATTCACAGCAGGATCTTGGGAATTTAGGAGGTGGCAGTGACAGCTCAGCCTCTAGGCAGAGTCCTGGGCAGCTGGTTGGCCAGCAGGAAAAAAGATAAAACTGAATGTCTACCTTTTGTCATGACTGCACTAAATTCCAAATGGATCCCAATTGTTTAAAGGCCAAAGATTAGGATGGAAAGAGGTGGAAAACAAACATACTGGAAGAAAATGATTATACATTTATTATCTTAGAGGAAGAGTGAACTTTTTGATTATGTTACAAAATCCTGACACCATGAATAGCATAATGGATTCATTGTCACAGGTGAGAGCCAGGTATAGCAGAAACACCCTGATTAAAATTTAGGAGGCAAATGGTAAGCAAGAAAAACGTCATACCATGTCTTTAAGGTGGAGCTGACATGCAGTCATTAAAAAGACTAAGTTATGTTCATGGTATGAAGGCTAATAGCACATGAATAATAACACACACAACTTATGCCCAGGCAAAAAGCATTTGATAATCAATGAGAAAGACACTCAACGACTGACTGGAAAATCAGCAATGGATAAATAACCTTTCCAGAAAAGGAAAATGCTCCTAAGCCTTTGGAAGTACTCTTATACCATTCCACTTGGAGAACTGCAAACTAAAACATCAGAAGGATCCTTGCCTCTGCCTGACAGGTGGGCAGAGTTCAGGCTTTCATGAGCTCTATTGTTTGGATCAAGAATGCTCCCCAAAGACCCTTGTGTTGAAGGCTCAGTCTCCAGCCTGGCACTATTGGGAGGTGCTCGCCCCTTTAGGAAGCCAGGCCTCATGAGAAGAATTCAGGCAGTTGGGGAGTGTGGCCTGAACGTGGACGTTGGGGGCCAGCCCCAACTCTCCCTTTTCCCTCACTTCTCGGCTGCCTCGAAGGGCGCGGCTTCCTCTCCAGTGATCATGCGCTGTCTCACCACCAGCCACAGTGGACTCTCCCAAACTAGAGCCAAAATAGACTCTCTCCCTCTTACACTGGTCATCTCAGGTATTCTGTTGTGGTCTCAGAAAGCTGACTGAGCAGTGAGTGAGCTGCTGGGACAAGGTCCGAGGGAGCGCTTGGATATATCCCCAGAATGGCAAACCTACATGTTCCGGCCCAAGGAGCCCCCTGCAGGGCTCTGTCCCTTGGGGGTACACACTCATCTGCGTGAGAACGCTTGTCACAGGCTCACTGAAGCATTGACTGTGGTCATAAACGCAGGGAAACAGATACAGTTGACAGTGACATGCATCACGCAGACCACATTGCACCTGCAGGATGGAGTTGTCACGCGGTCACTAAAGAGGAGAAGGTGTGTTTGGAGATCTGTGACAGGAAGCGATCACTGAAATGTACTGTTTCAAGAAAGAGGAAGATGGAGAATGTGGATGTAGAGTCCTCGTGTGTGTGTGTGTGTGTGTGTGTGTGTGTGTGTGTGGTGTGTGTGTGCGCTCATGTCTGTGTGCACAGAAGCATAAAAACTCCTGGAAGGATACATAAACACAGAAGTTGGGACCACAGGTTCCCTCTGGTGCCACATCCTGAAGGTTTGTGTGCCCCACTGTTCCTGTGTTGAAATTTTCACCCCCACGTGATGAGCCTCTGGGCGGGGATTGGATCACCAGGGTGAAAACCCCTTGATGAGATTATAAAGGGATCCCTGGGCTTTGTTTTCTTTTCATTTGAGAACACAACAAGCGGCTGTTTGCAGCCTGGATGAGGGTCCTAGCTAGACCCTGACCCAGGACTTCCACTTCCATAACTGCAAAATAAATGCCACCATTTCTAAGCCACTCTGTCTGTGGTGCTGGAAAGCCATCAGGTTGCAGGCCAAGGAGACTAGGACATCGGGGCCAGGCCAGGGCCTGGGGTGGGTGGCAGAAACTCGTCTGTCATCTCTTTCTTGTCTCTGATGTCGCAGTCCCAGTGTTTTCAGTTCTTTAACCCATCACAACAAAGCCTCTGGGAAGCCATCGCTGCCTACTGTTGTACTAGTCCCTGCCCCTGGCTGGAAGTGGCACCAACCCTGCCCCCCTCTGTCTCAGGTCTGTGCCACCTGCCCAGGAGAGGCAGACCTACAACCTACCCAGTGCCCTGGGCTGAGAGCTTCCTCAGCTGGTCCATTTATCTAGCTGGTCCCAGAAGCCTGGAAAGTTAGAGGCAGCTGGCCCTGCAGGAGGCAGTCGCTGGGCAGGGAGGCAGGCCTGCCAGTGGTTACCCTGGCAATGAGCACTACCTGAGTATTGCTGGTGCTCCCAGGGGCCCCCTCGGAGCTGGTCCTAGGAGATGCACCCAGGAACCACAGTCAGCGCCATAGCTACAGCACAGCTGTCTCCCCTCCCTGTCTGCTCCCGACTGAGAAACAAAGGGCCCTGACGTCCAGGCCACTCCCCATGGGAGAAGGAAGGGGTTGTAACTAACAGATGCTTTTCTTCTGCTAGGCGAGGTACAGTTCAATGCATACTTTTCTAGATAAATGTCCGACAATGCCCTGGTTATTAAACAGAGTGCCCCAAAGCTTACCAGCTTCACTGAAACACAGCAGCATTTTGCCTCCCTGCTACATAGTGTAGACATTTTCAAAGAAGCTGAAGGCCACAGTGGTGGGAAGAAGGCCACGTCCTTGCATCTGATTTAGCAGTGCGATGCAGCAGGGCCTCCGGTGTTTGGCTCACCAGGCAGCTGTCTGCTCAGAAGGCCCGGGCCAGTGCAGGGGGTGAGTGCAGCACATCACAGCCGCAGGCCTGGTCCCTCCGTGTTCACACCACGGTCACTTGCGCTGCCCTGTGCTGAAGCCTGCAGCAGAGGGGAGAAGACCCCAGTCCTCTCGAGGCTCAACCTCCAGCTGCACAGAGTGACTCACCTGCCCTGGCACATCAGGCACCGCAGCTCCTCGGCTTCATCACACCAATAATATTCCTACTGCAGCAGGTGTGATTTTGAAGGTGGGAAATGTAACTGGAAAAGTCGGTGGTCAGAAGGGACATGGCACAGGGGCCTGTGCTGGCTGGATAGTTCTCAGCTGCCATCTTGTACTATTCTTATTTCTGGTCTACACTGAGGCGTCTCTTCTTGGGTGAAGGGGGGATTGAGCAGAACCTCAGAGAGGCCACACACTTCCTCGGGAGCCATGCTTCATTGGCTCCAGGGTCATGCACCCATTAGCAAGGGCTCCCAGACACGCGTGGGGGCTTTTTCAGAGACATGGGAGAGGGTTGGAGCTGGGTTCAGGCAGCTGAGAAAGGCAAGAGTGAGATTCAAGATGGAAAAAGGAATTAAGTCATAAGAAGAAAGACACTCCACACGCCACAGTGACCCTCAAGGCCCTTCCCTCACTCAGCTCCCAGGAAGCTGGCAGCCTCAGGCGCTGCACACACATGGCCCTGGGCAAGAGACTTACAAGGGCTTGTGTGGGAAAGGCAGCTTCACCCACCTATCTAAAGCTTCCCCCTGCCCACAAGGCGCCCCAAAGAGCTCTGAGTGCTGCCTTCTTGGATGTGCAGGGATTGTCGGGGGTCACCGGACACGGGGGAAACTGCCAGCAAGGAGCCAAACAAACAAATAGAGGGAGAAAAGGGTACTCTGAGGGGTGAGAGAGAAAGATGCCAGAGGCCAGCTCCGATGACCTCCAGGACTCTGTCCTCAGGGAGAGGTAAGGGTTATTGCATCCAAGAAAAAGGGTGAGAAAGTGGCGATCTAAGCGCAAGTAAGGAGATAGCTCATGCAAAGCAGAATCGAGGAAATCTCTGAAAAAGACAGTCTGACAAGGATAAAAGACAACCGACAAGCCGATGATATGAGTCAGCGTCTGAATAACGATTATGGAAGGAGAGAACAAAAGGAGAGACACTTTCAACGAAATGATACAAGAAAAGCATCCACTAAAGGACAGAAGTTGCAAAGGGAGATTATGAAGCACCAGCAGATGGGACTTTTAAAATTCCACACACCACGTGTATCATCGAGGACTCTGCAGATGTCAGGGGTAAAGAGAAAGTCCTACAAGCTGGAGATTGGAGGCCAGGGAACAACACACAAGGGCTTCTGGGTTACAGCAGTGCTGGATTTCACACTGGAAGCACTTCGAAGACAAACGAAGCAATCATGCCTCTGAAATGTGGATGGAAAATTATTTTCAAATGAGTTTCTCTATCCAGACAGATGGTGTTCCAAGTGCAGTGAAGAATGAGTGTGTCCTCGGTGTTCAACATCTTCAGAACTTTCCCTTCCTCTTATCTTTTCTCGGCTGGTGTGGAAGGATGTGTTCCATCAACACAAGCAAGGATACTAAGAAAAAGGAGGACCTGGGGTCAAGAGGCCAGAGAGGCCCCAGAGGGACAGTTGTCACCACAGAAGGGAAGTCAGAGGGCCTAGGGCAGAGCAGGGAACTGCTAGGTGATGTGATGTATTGGAGTTCAAAGCCATTGATAGTGACTGACAGAAATATGGAAATATCTGGGGAAAGGTACAATAGATCCTTGACATATGAACTCAATCAGTTCCAGGGTGCTGGTCGTAACTGAAGTTGTTTGTAAGTCAGTTCAGCTTAGATCTGATGTTTACCTGGGTACACACAATAGATAACAAGAGGCAGATGGGTCTTTCATTAACCTGATTAAGCCACGTTGTTCTTATGTCAGGCCAGTCATAACTGAAGGGACCACTGTGTTTCTCAGGATGATGAAAACTAAGTGAATGATAAAGTTGTGAAAAGGACCATGCCTACTACACACTACTGGCTGTACAATGAATGTGATTTCACAGTCCTAATGCTGTAAATGCTACTAATCTAGCTAAAAATTGGGATATAAAGATATATTAGGATGAGCACACAAAAGTGAAAATATAATGAACTATGATTGCAAAATCCTCTACTATTATAATACTGAAAAATTCATGCCAAAATATTACAGGTAAAAGTAGTTACGTGTTCTCATTTTTCAGAAACAGTTTTTTAAAATGAAATTTATGTTCTTTCCAGTTCTCCAAGACTATGGAGAACTGATTGAGTTCTCTATGAATGAGAAAGAGACAGAGAGAGAGAGACAGACAGACAGACAGACACAGAGACAGAGACAAGGACAGAGAAAGACAAGAGATAGAGAAAGAGATAGACAGGGAACAAACACTGCACTGTAAACCTAAAGGATTTAGACTGTCCATGCTACATGTGAGTGAGTCATTTCTAAAAATAAGAACAAACCTGGAAATGGAGAGGAAGTCCCCACCATGGCTGCTTTTGCTACTGTGTGAGAGAAGAGGCTGTGAGTGCAGGGGTGGGCAGCCAGAGGTGCCGTGGGCCCTAGGAGACGTGGACATTTAACAAATGGAAGAAGTCACTGTCCAGTAGGTGCCCACAAGCAGACTCCTGGATGTGAAGAGCTAGTTCTGACAGTCACATTTGTTGGTGGGAAAGGACTATCCAAAGAACACCAGCGGCAAGCGCGGTCGTGCCTAGTCAAAGAGAGTCCCGGTCTCTGGGCAACTTGAAGAAGCAGTTTGGGCATGGCTCTGTTGGGAAAAGGTTGGACGGATGGAGCAGACAGGAGCCTGGTGAGGGGTCACCCTCTTAGAAAGGGAAGCTTAACCAACATGAGGGAGTGAGACAAGGTCAAGTTTCCATCTCAAGCCAGGGCACAGAGCTTTGGGGTTGTCTGATTTCTGGGCTAATTTATCCCCATGTGGATGCAGCCTTCCCCTTCTGTCTAGATCTGTGTTGGCCCCTGTGGTGTCCCCTGCTGAACAAGGCCTGGAGAATTATCTTCCACAGAGGGAGGAACTGAAACTCAGAGAGTTGGGCAGCCAAATGGAGTGTAGGGGGCTGGAAGCAACTCAGGGGAGCCTGGAAGTCTACTGATGTGTGAACTATATTGATTGTCAAATTTAACAACTGTGAAGAACAAACATGTGAGGCTCACATGGCCCCTGAGGTCAGAAATCTGGGAAAAGCATAGCTGATTGTCCTGAGCTTCAAGGGCTCGCCTGAAACTGTGGGAGAGCTGCAACCAGGACAGCAGTTTCTGAAGACTAGACATGGACCAGAGGACATGCTTTCAGGCCAGCTCTAAAGCCATGCTGCCAGATAGACCCGTTTTTATAAACTGACTGCCACGCCTATTTTGTTACATCGATGGGAAGCTGGCTAATACACTCCTGTAGGTCCAGGGTGCAGGGCAGAGAATTTACACCAAGGAACAAAAGCCAAGGGGTCAGATGGTCGGAGGTCCTCTTAAGGGCTGGCTTTGTGGTGGGAGAAAGAGACTCTCCCATTGGGCGCTTGGCATGTAAGATAGTGTGTGCTTTGTACTTGGGCTTTGATGAGTTCTGGAGACACAGCCACTCCCCAGGCACTGGACTGCTGGTGAAATCCCATTTCTCCTGTGTGCACCCTCCCCAATCCAGATTTTAATACTGGAATCTTTGGCTTCTCCCATTCAATCTTCCTATCTCCCTGATGGAATGTTAGTCAGTCAGCTCTCCACTGAGAAAGTCGACTCAACGGAGGAAAGGTTTATTTGGCTCATGAGTTGAGAAGTTTCAGTCCGTGGTCAGCGAGCTCCTTTGCTTTCGGGCCTGTGTCGAGGTAGGAGCATCAAGGTGGCAGGGCATGGAGGAGGAAAGCCACTCACTTCATGGCAGCCAGGCAGCTGGGCACCGGGTGGAGTCTCTGAGGTCACACCCCCATGTCTGTGCCCTTCAGCCAGCCTCACCTCAACTCCATCATCTCCCCAAAGAACCACAGAACCGTGGCGGATCTTCTTATGAAACCAGAGCCCTCTGGATCCACTTGTTTCCCCTAAAGCCCATCTTCTGACAATCAAGCCTTGAGTGCGTGAGTTTTGGACATTGTTTCAAACTTGACCCACAGCAGAGTCTTGCACTACCTCTTTTCTATACATTCACCGTGTTTCTTCAGTCCACTTGTGAGATGATTAATCTACAATCCCAAAACAGCCCCAGTATTGGCCACCATGTGTGCGGTGGCAGGGCGTCCGCAGTGCGGGCTCTGAGAAGGAGCTGCAGGCTTTGGGCCTCGATTCCCACCTCCACTGGTGGCTTTCCTGGAGCTCTTGCGTCTCACAGATGTTCCCGTTCTGAAACCCCGTCCTTCTCTGTGGAGCTTATGATACAGGAGACAGAATAGGCGTGAGTCTAAGCAGCACACAGATAAATACATGATCACAAGTGGAAAACACTGATAGCAGAAACAGCGCGGGGCGAAGTGCGATTGCAGGGGCCTGGCTCGGCTGGGCGCCCGGCCAGAAGCACCTCTGTGGAGGAGCAGGGTGGTGGCAGCGGGTAATTCCGACTGTCACTAGGATCTGAGAACAAAGAGGGCTGAGCCTCCCGTTTGCGTCCAAGCTCACATTAGCTCAAGAGACGTATGAATCACTTTCCCTGTGCAGATGCTGCTAATATGTGAGGGTAAAGAGTAAAAGATTGTGGCCCAAATTGAAAACTACAGATGAACGTCAGTGATGTATTTCTGCACCAGTCAAGGTATCTTCTCATAGGAACAGTAGAATCACCCAGAAACAAGAGTCTAATTATAGCAGCACCATCTGTAGGACTAAAATAAGGACGATTATCAACACTATCTTTCAGGTTTTTCACTAAGTCAGAACAATTTACTAAAAATAACTCGTACTGTATCCGCAACGCCCCCAAACAATGTGTGTCTTCCTATCACTGCGCCTGCCAGCTCCCCATGGCCCCGGGGACCAAGGACAGCCAGAAGCCCAGCTGGCAGCTGCTATGTCCCCTCATGGCGGCTGTGTCCTGAGCTGTGTCCCTGGGACATTCGGAGCTGGGTGGAGGAAAAGAGACTGGACTCAGTGGAGGCTGGACAGACATGAGGTAAGGCAGGAGGCCTGGACTGAGAAAGCTCAAAGTATTTCTCACAAGTATCCTACAAGTTCTGGGCCATGGCCAGGTCCTCCTTCCCTGGATCCCAACGCGTAGAGTGAAGTTGAGTTAAACTTGACCTCTGCCCAAAGAAGGTAAGGTCCACAGGCCAGACGTCAGTCTGCTAGTGCTCCACGGGGAGGTTCCACTCTAGACCAGAAACCTCGGGAGCCCCGGCACAGCACCTTTTCCTGATCTCAAAACTGCTGAGACATGTGCAAGGCCATAAGGAGGCCCAGGTGTGCAGGGCTAACCTCCAGAGGGAGGGCGCATCATCCTGTCTTCCTCCCATTCCAAGGGCCACTGCTACCCTGTATGGAACTTAGTGTGAACTGGAAAATAGAGGAAGTAACCCACCAAAGTGCAGGCCTCGTGCTAGACTTCAGAACCACTTGCATCCTGGACTAGAGCCTCTCTATCAAGTACAACCCGCACAACTGTCCCCAACACCCAGGGGTTGCTACGTGTGGCTGTGGGTGTTAGAATTTACCTCTCAGCACCAACACCCTTGTCCCCAGATCAGGCAGTTCTTGACATCAGACTCCTCTTCCTCCCCAACACAGCAGGATGGCTACTTTATGGTGACCTTTGGGATAGCTTAGGATGTCCCCTGCGGTGAATTGATATCAATTAATAAGTTTTAGGTTACTGATTTTCATACTGCGACCTGAGGCTCCCTAGGCTCTCTGTGAGAAGCTCGAGGCAGATTGGAATGGGTCAGGCAAAGAGAGTTCTTAGTCTCCCCCCATAAACTTCAACCAAGAGAGCTCTTCTTTTCTTTTCTCCATACTTATTTGACTGCTATGTAAGTGTAACTTTGGAGAAAAGATTCTGTAAGAAAGAAAGAAATTAAAAGAAACTCCCATAAATAATGAAATTAAAATATGCATCATGATACAGGGACAGAGACGGGTAACACCAAATGTGAACTCCATCCCCTGGACATCTGTCTCAGGCAGGAGCTAGATTCTTCAGACCAATCCTGCTGAAAACAACGACGTGTTGGAAACGCACAATATATCCTCTTCCAAAAAACCCCATGAAATAATGAGGAAGGGCCAGGGACCTCTGGACAAATCATGCACTGAAATTGACGGGAATACTAGAGCCGCTGAAGGCCTTCTGACTTTAAGGGACAGTCAACAAGAGTCAAGGGCACTGAGGGTGGAGCCACAAACCCAGGTTGACACTCCGGGTGAGGCTGAAGCTGGGACTGCAGGTTTCACCAGAGACAACAGCCAGGCTACCTGCCCAGAGTGCTTCAACAACAGAGATGGAAGACAGGGACGTGGATTGAAGCTGATAGAAGTTGAAAATTAACAGCATGGTCAAACATGCCACACAGTGAGAAGCTCTTTCAATGAGGGCGAAGATCCAGGGGTCTGTTTTCACATGGATCTGCCTGAAGAGGACCTTGGCAGTTGTATTTCCGGGAAAAGAGATCCGATCCCAGAGGAAGGCTTACAGAAGGGAAGAGAATGCACCCAAAGCCGTGACTTGTGAAGTAATGAAACCAACCATGGACTGTATAAATCAATACGCATGATGTCTACTGGGGTTAAGAAGATCAAAACAGGGTTAAAGTGGGAGGCAAGAAGGTACAGAAGTGAAGCCTAATCGATACAGAGTTCAAAGCTGTGAAGATCCTTGTTCTTTTGGTGGAAGTTAAAGATCCTGGGCCGGGGAGTTAGCTCAGTGGTTCCGGCGCCTGTCTCTCAAGCGCAAGGACCCGGGTTCGATTCCTCGGTAACCACATAACAATACTGGGTGTGGAGACCCACACCCAGCAGCAACCAGTACCACATACCACAGTGCCGGGCGTGGTGGCTCACGCCTGTAATCCCAGCACTCGGGAGGCAGAGGCAGGAGGATTGTGATGTGAGTTTGAGGCTGAGCTCAGGGCCAGCCTGAACCA